>NW_026509986.1:0-14118 GCF_026875155.1 Cherax quadricarinatus | reverse complement strand
ATGGCTTTTTTCTAAGTGCCATAAATTTTAGTGAACCTTAAAATACCTTTATTTACCCTACTTTTATTCCAGCCCCGTCAATTGAAAATGCGGCCTTTTCTTGTCTTACACAATTTCCCTCAAAAGCTTACTTATAACTTCAAGACTTCATCCCTGATACTTTAAAGCTTTCAAGCCTGTGACTATGATGGAGTACAAAAGATGCTTTTAAATGCAATACGGAGAACCTGTTTTGGATTGGGCCCCATCCAAAATTACATTTATTTGTGAATCATGTTTGAGCTACAAAAAATTCAGCTTAAAATTTAAAAAGAATAAATTTAGAGAAAAAAAAGTGCGTTAATTTTTTTCCAGATATAATTGTAAAAAAAGAAATACTTGTTTAGCACAGTTTTGCTGGGCAAAATTAAGATATTTTCAAGAGAAACGGTAGGGGGAGTAGTTCGGTTACGGGGTTTATATGCGGGCTGTAGGTAAAAACAGTTTGCTTTACCCGGAAATTTAAAAGAAGTCTAGCATCACAACAGGATTGGGAAGTAGAACTACGAACCTGTCAAGGACATTTGTTGGTTTCCAAACAAATGAAATTTTCTTCCCCACAGCTTCAAAAAACGATTTTTTGAAATTTAAAAACACATGATTGCATTTAGATAAAAAGCATATAATCTTTTTTCACTAGTACTTTTTAAACCTAAATAGGGTTTTCATCCTTGTTCAGGAATATTTCTAGTTGTGGTTGGGGGGACTCAGGCGAATGGACGTGCTTGGGAAACGGTAATACTGGTTTTTTCCCGGGGGTTGGGGAGAAGAAAAAAATTATATATACCGTGTCAAGTGTGTCAAAGGAAATGTGTTTTTCCCGCTTCCTCTCAAAAATTTAATAAATAGCGAAAAACATGGCCCCGACTGATTTCATATCTGTCTTACATACTCGTTTTCTTTTTTTCCTAGTTATTTATCCTTTAGCTCTTTCCCCTATTTATAAGTCATATAAAGAATGACTTTTTCCCCAAAAAAACTAGACTAAATCAAATTGGACTGCTTCTGAAGTTTGGGGAATTTATTTTTCCAAACTTTGATTTATCTGCGTTATCATTTGAGATTTTTTAATGATTAATTTGGGGGGAAGGTGTTCATCTTTACAAACAACTCTTGGATTTCATTTCAGTTTTAGCAGACGTATTTTCCAGGGGGTCTGAGAGACACATACGGGCATTATCTTTTTTACAAAATGAATTTCCTCTTGGAAATCTTATAAATATTTTGAAGAGATTAGAAAAAATAGAGTCAATAAATATTTTTATTTTTCTTTTTCTTCCAAAAGTGTCATAACAAAATTCATTATTAATATTTTTCTTATATTTTTAAAACTAATGTGTAGTTTTCTTGCATACATTGAGAAATAAATTTTAAAACGGCGTCTCCCTTAGTTACCCGTTCTAAAAACTGTATTTATCAGGTCTTGGGTTTAACTTAAAAATCTGTTAATTTAAAAATACCAAAAATTTCAAGCAAAAATTCTGGGAAAAAAATTCATTTATGTGAGCCTGGGATAGTGTAACTATCAAAAAGTACTATACCCAGGAGCACTATTGAATCCTTCATTTGGGGGGAAAATCTACCCCGGTAAGCCATAGGACGCTGTCCCACTGCATCACCGCATTTAAAAAAAGCGGTACGTAAACAGGACATGGGCAGGTATGAAAACTGTTTTCCTCTTCACAAATCCAGCACTGAAACGCCGATGCGCTTGCATTTAAATGCCAGCGTTTCCATTTTGGGGAAAAACATGATAATTAAATTATGTAAAAAGTATGTATTCTCGGTATACATGCAAATGCCAAGGTTAAATCAGTTCTTTGAAATTTTTTCAACTAGATTTCTGAAAAAATTTGTGAATTTTTGGGTTTATTGCCAAAATTTTTTTTTATTTTATTTTCTGTTTTGTTTAAATATATAATTTTCTGACTCACGAAATCCCGTAATAAGACGATTACAAACAAACCACGGAAAAGGGGGGGTTTGAAACCCCCTGGCAAAGTGGTTGTAAAACTCCAAGTTAGATGAATTTTATTGTAGCCAGCTGGCCCAGCGGCTTGCACACTGACTTGAAGTTTTACGATTCTCTTGCCTTGGGTTTAACCTTACGCTTCCGTGGTTTATATAATTTTTTTATTATAATGACATTACTAATGAATAAAAAAAAAAAAAAATTCCGTTTTTTTGTTAATAATAAACATTTATTCTTCTAAACTACTGATAAGTAAAAAAAAATTAGTATATTTAACGGTGTTTATAAATATAGAGCCATTTCAGTATTGTTCCCAAATGGAAATGTTAATAGGCCTGAAAATTATTTTACAGTCTACTGTACAAGAGGTTAGATTGGGTTTAAAGTTCGTTAGGAACAGGACACGCGTTCGCGACGCGGGTCGTATTCATACTGACCCACCACAGGAGATTTTGGTCATGTAAGCGAGGCCTTCCACTGGCTTACCTTTAAGAGCAAGTCGTGGCTCCCCCACCACCAACGTTATTTGAAACTTAGCATTCCAAGGTAGTCATCCACCTGATGAAAGTCATTCATAAATAGCAGAGAAATGTATATTGTTTCCCTTTATAAATAACAGAGTTCACGAGTTTCACTCATTCATAGTGATGACAGGAGAGTTTGTGCTGTTGTTGGATACTTCGTCGTTCTCTGGGTGAACTTCCTTCTCTATACACGAATTTTCTTTGACTTCTTTGATAACAAATGTGCAAAAATATTTTGCCAGTAGATTTCATGAATTTTGTCATAATTATAAGCTTTCAGTTAATCTATTGTTCCAAGTACTTTTTCCTCAAAGGACTGGGCTCAATATCTTGATTGCAAATTTTTTGTGACGTCAAGGAATCTGATAAGAAAGGCAGTAATGATATAGTCAATATTGTTTTTTTTACCTCCGCCTGTTAATAATTGGGACCTACTAACACTGATATGCGGAAACCAGAAATCAATGCAAATCAGCATATGGAGTTCTGATATTTTCTGTACTCATAAACTGCTGAAAGAGTTAGCTCCGAGACCCATTCCTGTTTTTGTAGCTGTTTCCTGACCATCAAACAGGATACTGCTCTCTCGTACCAAAGAGAGGTCATATAATTCAGGTCAAATATTGCAGTCTAATTTGCAAAGTGGAATGATAATAACGCCTGGTGCACGTTTCCCCTTATCTGATGATGTCAGCATGTAAGTGCCAATTCTCCCTGCTTGTGCCCTTTAAAATTCCTCAAGACTTCAAGACTATGGTGCTTATCAGTTCCAAGACTGATGGACCGATTGTCTCATCTTTTGCACATAGTTCTACAGTCTTTACATTATATCCTTGAACTGTATTAATAAAGCCAATTAATGGTGAAAGTCTACGAATAATGATATCCAGACTTGCACATGTGTGTGATTCTTCAACTTCGAAATAGTTGCCAGTTACTACCATGGTGTAACTCCAGTTCAGAATGGTGACGATGTAAGCGTATGTGAGAGGATGTTGTCATCTTATTGACCCAAGCTGCGTTCCAAAAGATAGTGGCGGAGCATATTTCCCCATATCTTGAACCTGTTGTTGCTGCCATCAGGGTTTACCAGTAACATGTCAGCCCTATTTGCAATGTTGCTCATCTACAGTTTAGAAGAGAAGCACTAAATCCTTGCTAAAACTTCAACAAGAAAAATAAAAGTAGATCCATTTGAAACACCAACTATATCTGTTTGATTAACCAAATAAATCACTTTCTAGAACCTTGTTCACAGGATGAATGTGTAAGAAAAACACAGACTAAGGTGTAATAAGTTGTGATAAAAGACTACACATGGAAGTGTGTTTCATAGAATGTTACAAACCAGGTGTCTATACTGCTTTCACGGATCATACCGAATCTACCGAGTAATGTAGAATAAGATGACGCAGTCACTTATTTCCCGTTTAATATTTACGTTTTACCTTCTTGTAAGAGGAGTAAATGGTTTTAATTTTCTTACTTGAAAATATTAGGAAATATTTTGCTCGGTTAATGGAGATACTAGGATTATGTAGGATTTTTTTAACAATATCTACAACCAGAACAATGTATTTAGCTTTTAAAAACAACTAAAATAATAACTATAAATTATCTAAAACCCGGTACTGATGGGGTCTGAACCCATAGCAAGTGAGTCGTAACTCTAGGCCAGTGCTTCAGCCACTCGCCAGCTGGCCCAGTGTTACGCACTGGCCTGGAGTTTAACGACTCACTTGCCATGGGTTCAGTCCACCACCCTTACAGTGCTTTGTTTGCAATCGTATTACGATTTCTTGAGTTTTGGATTACCTATCAACACCTATGGCATCGTACTAGCATATTATAATAGCAACGATGCCAACTTTCCGGTTTAGGAACAGAACAGAAAACCATGAAACGTTATGTCATTTTTTCCCATAACTGCGCTAAATTATAATATACTTTCTAAAAAATGATGTCACATTCCAATTTATTCAACTTCTCTGTGACGGCATCATATTTCAGCCATTAACGGCCTTACTAATTCGCAGCAACGACGAGGTAACAGTTGCTTCGTCTTGGTATCTAGAACTGGTTCACCGGTGTGTCGTTAATCGCTTATATCTAAGACCAGTAAGATTATGTAAGGTTTGTCAGAAAATAGGAGAAATGTTTCCTGACGCGGGTCTTAGTCATATCATGACTAACAGTTTGAGCTTTTGGTCATATGACCGAGGCCTTCCTCTGGCTTACCGGTCCACTCCTTTAAAAATTATGCTTGTGATTATGTCTATTAGACACCAATGCGCCAGCAGGTACTTAAGTGATTATGTCTATTAGACACCAATGCGCCAGCAGGTACTTAACCATCGAGGGGTACACCATCTGAAAAAGAAGACCTGCTTCAGGAGGCACTGTCCTGACAAACAAACTACTCTGACTACACAATATAAAAAAAATCCAATTTCTGTGTATGTATATAGTAGGTCGTTTATGTATATTGTGAACAACAAAGGGCCCAACTCTGACCCTTGTGGAACACATCGTATAAAACATCGTGTACAACATCCAGTACCATGAACATATAACTGTTGTGTAAAACATCATTTACGTCTGCTATCATATGCAACAATATCTTGCACATATAACATCGTGCACAACGTTATCATTATCATCATCACCGTTTTCAGCAATGTGTATAACGCAATAAACATCAAGTTCATTGTATACAACATCGTATACACATCTTAATTTTACATCTTAAATAACATATATCGTGTGCGTTAAACCTTATGGACGTCAAACATGGTGTTTGTCAATCATTATGTACGTGAAATGTTTACGTACGTCATACAATATATCATCAAATATTGTGTACATCAAATACCATGGGAATTAAACATCGTGTACAACAGAAATCGTGTACGTCAAGCATTATGGACATAGAACAATATGTACAACATATTTTATGTACATTGAACGTAGCGTACGTCAAATGAAAGGAAAATTTAGCATTGTGAATGTCCAACATTTTGTACTCGGTTATACACGTCACTTATCATGTACATCAACTATCATACGCGTCAGCAACATGTTCAACTGATATAAAGTACGTCAGCGACGTGTGTGAAGCCTTACGTAAAGCAGTATATCTGTCGTATATCGAACATCGTGTAACTCAGACATTATATACAATCAAACACTGTGCAAGTCATCCATCGTGTACGTCAATTACACTCATCAGACATTATGTACATTAGCTATCATGTACGTCAGACGTGTACGATAAATATCTTGAGCTTCCAACATGTACGACAGGCACCATGATTGTTACACATTATTTGCGTCACACACTGTGATCGGCAAACGATAAGTCAGATATTGAGTAAGTCAGTCTATATGTTAAACTTCATAAAAATCAAATATTTTATGTCGAACATCATGTACGGTAAACATTATAGAAGTTACACACACATTTCATATATATATATATATATATATATATATATATATATAAATATATATATATATATATATATATTATATATATATATATATATATTATATGCAACATGTACGCCAAACACAATAAGTTCCTCAATGGAGATGACTGGCGCTACTGAATCGGAACTACTCGTATTGAACTTGATTACCTCCTATTTCAAGATGCTGCATTAGCTATACGGGTCAAGCGCATCCCTTGAATATAATATTCCTGGAGCCGGAAACTGTGCAGTTTTTGCAAAATACCGGACACTAACTCCTGTGTAACACTTACTGTTACACAGAAGTACCAAGCTGGTCTAAGACCAGTCTGGTACTTGATTGGCCTAAGACCATAATAGGTACCATAATAAGACCATAATATGTACCTTGATAAGGTCATATTAAATACCATAATAAGACTATGATAAGACAATAATAAGACATTAAGTAGCACACTGGTCTAAGACCAGTCAGGTACTTATTATAATTAAGCCAGATGAAGACCAGTGGTCTTCACCTGGCATAATCATAATAACACGAGTATGCACAATAAAGAGTAGGAGGCTGGAGGAGCCGCTGACCTGGGCATCTCGCTCTGCTAAGCTTAGGACCTTCCAGAAACTGCTGAAGATGAGTTGAGTTGACGGATAAACTGCCGCTCGTAACCCGGCAATGCTCGCTTTACGCACCTGCCAATATACGATATCGACTGTTTGCGAACAATATTGGAAGTTGCCTGCGTCTCGCTATTGCTTGACGGAGAATATCCGAGTTAGGAGATAGGGAAAAAATTCTGAGTTGTGCAGAAGGAAAATGTCTCACACATCTCACGAGGAACCGGTGTCATTTTTTTTTCAATCTGGAGTCAGGGTAAACTGTGGTAAAATAATAATTTTCTAAATATTGCATTCTTGTTCTCTACATTTTGGATAAACTCGATTACCATATCTGATTAAAGTACACGTATGAACGATACCATCATTATCTAGTTAAATTCAGAGCCTAAATCCGAATAAAATAATCAGTAATTCTTTTTAATAAGATTCTTTTTGCTAAAAGGAAGAAATGGCGAAAATGTAGACAACTGAAAATGAATTTAAGACACTTACTTAACTGTTGTTTGAAAAATGTTGAAGAAAACGTCACGAATTATCAATATTTTCAAGACTTCATGAAACGATGAAAACATATTCAGGAACTACGTAAATGTTATATATGTATATATATATATATATATATATATATATATATATATATATATATATATATATATAATATATATATATATATATTATGCAATAAGATCACAGTAAACAGGTGATTTCATGAGAATTATTCTTCAGAAACTTATTGAAATTACTAAAATACAGGAAAAGGAAGCATTCAAAATATGAGAAACAAAAAATACTCTTTTAATCAGGCCATTCCATCAGAATGGAAACAAAGTATGTTGGATCATTGCTAATGAATTTGTAATGAACTCAAAAACAAACTACAAAGAAAATTAGACATTTTAATTGAAAATAGTGATTGGACAAAGCATGTTAATAACAATTTTGTAATTAACTTATCAGATAAGTGGACAAATCTTCTGATTTATCCACTTATGAAATTAATATTAGTAAGGGAATGGTATATAGCTCTATGCTAAAACAACCATTCCCAATTGCCCTCAAACATTCTTTAAGTCTTATGATACACTTAATAATAATAATAATAATTTGCGCCTTACTAAAGCAGATAAAATAAATGCAATATTAATTATGAAAGAAAATGATTACCAAGAAAAATGAATAATCTCTTAGATGATACTGAAACCTATTCTAAACTTAAAAAGAATCCCTTAGAAACCTTTTAACAGCAATTTTAAAAAAAACAATAAAACTTCTACTGAACGGCAAAGATGAACTAATTAAACAATTTACTTCCACTAATCCATCTTACCCTACATGTATAGAGTAATAAAAAAACACAAACAGGTAATCCAATCAGACCAATTATTAGCTCTGTAGGATCAGTCTCGTAAAAATTATCCAAATGGCTTGTCGACATTTTTGAGCCCTATTGTTGGTAAAATTTCTAACTTTAAATGTTAAAAACAACATAGATTTTAGTTGATAAATTAAGCTCCTTGACTGATTTAAAATTATTTTAACATGGTTAGTTTTGTGTTACTTCCTTTTTTAAAAAAAGTTCCAGTTGTTTAATTTTTAAGTTTCTTACTGAAGAACTTGTTAATTATGATTTACCATTGCCATTTCCCTACCATCATTAAACTTATTAAACTTTGCATTGTTGATGCAAAAATTGTATTTAATTATAAGTTTTACACTCAGAAATTTGGTATGGCAAGGGGAAAAATCCTCTTCCGCCTGTTCTTAGTAATCTATACTACATGGAATTTTTTTGAAGCAAGATTGCTTAACACAATCCTCCCTAATAAGCTAAATGGTTTAGATATGTTGATGATATTTTATGTCTTATGCCCAAGAATGTAGATATACCCCATTTCCTTGGCAAATTAAATTGCTTAGCCCATTCTATAAACTTTACTGTTCAGTTTAAGGAAAATAAATCATTGCCTTTTCTAAATGTTTTAATTATGACGAGTAATAAGAATTAAATTTAAAATTTTACAGAAAACCTACAAATAAATGTTCCTATGTCCACTATTACTCTTCACATCAAGATGGAGTTAAATTTCTGTTTTCTCATCAATGTTTTTGGGAGCTTTACGTATTTGTAGTCCAGAGTTCATATTGAAGAAATACCAAAATTTATGAAATAGCTAATGATCTGAAATACCCGACAAATGTAAAATGATAAATCATTTAAAATTGCTAGAAATACTTTTTTACAACCCAAAAAGGGACAACCAACCTTATTCAACTGAAAATATGTTGGTTCTCCCTTACCATGAAAACTTGGTTGATATGCCTTTTCTTCTTAAGACTTTTTAAAATTAAAGTTGTATTTAAAAATCTTGATACAGTAAAAAAAAACTTTTGATAAAGAATTCCCTCCAAAAAACTGACGGATGTGTCTATAAGAAACCTTGTAAAATTTGCGAAAAAGTTTTTTTACGGTCAAACTGGTAAAAGTCTCGAACTTAGATTAAAACAACATAAATATAGCATTAGAACTGGACAAGATTCCAATGCTCTATCTATTCATGTGAGAGATTTTAACCTCCAATCGATTTCCAAAAAGATGAGAAAGCTGTATTAAGCAAGTCCATGGTTGACAGAAATATATTTGAATCTTGTTTCATAAAAAGCAGTTTTGAAAATATGAATATTTCCTTTGGTTTATATAAATTAGATTCATTTATAATCAATAAAATTGGAAGAATTTAATAATGCATTGGACAAATAATAAATCTTATTTCTTGGGTAGAATATTTTGTTAGTGGGATGTCGTGAGGACCTGTCTAGTTGGGCCAGTGGACCTACTGCAGTGTTCCTCTTTTCTTATGAGTCGGGTATTATCGCGCGTCAGGTATTTCTTTGTGGGATGTGACTGTGAGGTGTGGTCTAGACCCTTTATATGCCTTCCTTTGATGTATTTTCTTTCATAGTTCCTTGACAATGTGAGTAGTCACGAAATCGCTTGGAATTTCACTACTCTTTCACAGTGGTTGTTTTGCATAATTATATATATATATATATATATATATATATATTATATATTATATTATATATATTTTAAATATATATATATAATATATATATAATGTCGTGCTGAATAGGTATGGTCAATTAGCAAGAACTCATTTAAAATTAAGTCGTTTCTAAAATTTTCTCTTATACGTTTAAAGATTTACTTTTTCTTTAGGTTAATGTAAAAATTAATAATTTTGGTAGCAAAAGAACATAAAACTTACCTAACCTTATATAACAAGCTCAATTTAATTTAGCCTAATCCATCTAAATATATTTTAGATAAGTTTACAATAATTTAATAAACAAACACAATGGTATAATTTTTATGTTAAGTTCATAATGATTTTGCGAAATTATTGCATGCACAAATTCTCGCTTGCCTTATTCGGCAAGAAGAGCGTTCCTATTCAAGCCAAATCGCAAGTTTCACTTATTCGGCACGAATATATATGCACTATAAGATTTCTCGAGGCGTGTTAGGTTTGAGAGAGCAAGTTTTTGATACCAGAAATTTAAATATATTCTTCTGTGATATTTTAAATTTACATCCAAACTTTCCCTTGGTAGTCATTTTGTTAATATTTCTGCAAAATTGTAGTGTATCGATCACAAATCCGTGTAAGTTTTCTGATTATAACTAATTTTCACAAAAGCGTTATTTATTTTGTCAGATTTTATTAAACTATTTATTGGTAAGTATCTTACCTATACGCTAAAAAATATTATCTCATGCCTTCAGTACTGACTTATTCTTACTTTCATTTGTATTTCTTAACATTTCCTTTTCTTACGATGATTCAGTTCTTATTTTCTAACAAGTTAGGTTCGTAGTTCAACAGTCTTTTTTCAGTTTTTTCTGATCGATCCCATTAGTTCCAGGGATATTGGAGACTTATGGGCAGGTCTCCGTAGACCTGTTGCTGTCGTTAAAAAAATGGTCATGATCATAACATATTTAAAGGGACTGGACCAAGAAGCCAGCGGAAGCCTCATTCAGATAACTATAAGCTCCAGCCTCAGGTCATTGTATGACTAAGACCCATGTCCTGTTTCCTGACACACCTAACGTAAGTTATTAACCTAGCAGGTAATTGGAGTCCATGTGTTAATTGATAGTTATGGGTAGCATCCTCAGGGATGGTAGTATACTCTGAATCCATCTAAGTCTTAGCTCTAGCTCTGAATAATTACTCTCAGCCTGAAATCTCAGCGAACTGCTTTGCTTGGCGTAAACGTATCTATTATGCCTGCAAAACTTGTTAGGTATCCCTGAAGTGAAATTCCCAGATTTTTTTTTCTTCCAGATTTCGTTTATTTCGCTCATGACAGAAGCAGGTTTCATTGTATTGGCTTCAAATTTGCAAAGCTGATGTGCAGTAACAGGGCCAAGATTTTAAGAAAATAAATATGTGCAGGTACCTGTCACCAAACTTGTAGGATCCAATTCCATCGTCATAGAATGACTGTGATAAACTTTCAAAATCCTCTGCGGTACAGCTTCAAGCACTTATAAAAGGTAAAATTCTGAGAAATTTATTTCCCTTTTTATTACGTTAAATAACTTGGGTCTACTCTTCTGACTAGCTTAAATATTTAATAGATGATGCATTGGACGACCAGGATAGTGCCTATTAACTTTGTGTATGATAAATTTGTCAAATCACTTATAAAAAAAAAATTATGGAATCTGTGCGATAACTAGGAGATGCTTCATCTCTGGTGTGTCGTTTAGAATTGGGCTCCGTAAATCCCAATTGGTCAGTTTAATTAAATAGTGGATACTGAATTCCGCTCAATAAAGAACGTCTCGTCTTATTGGGAATAATACATTCCACCAGAGAGATGACACCTTTTAAGTTAAGATTTCTTGAGTGAAAATTTTAAATTGTAATGAAATTAAAACACTGGGAATCGTTGAATTCAGGGCATTTACCTGAGAATACCTTTTGTGACTTCAGGCGTACAGGGTAGCTAGGCTCTCTTATAAGGTAGGTTAAAAATTCAGTTTAAGGTATGTAAATTGTGAATTGTTAATTTTACTAAACTTGTAATAACTAGAGAATGCCTCTTCTGATCGGGTTCAACCATTTAAGCGTTGGTGTATCCACTTCTAATGTACTTTTAATTGATTCTTTTGGGTTGTGTACGCATTAATCTGCCAATTTTATAGTTTTTTTGTATCAAATTGGAATTTGTTAATAACATAAATTTACTTTTTCTTCTTTGATTGTAGAGAAATCTGAATATAATAGAGCTTCAAAGAGAAGTTTTTTAGAAATGTTGAAAACTCTTGATTCTAAAGTATTTTAAATCATCAAAAGTTTAGTTAGACCTCAAGAAGAACATTGTGGCAAAGTTGCCACATTGTTTGGTACACTATTTTCGTCTCTCACTAAATTCATTCACGACTTACAGAACGCCTGACAAGATCGGCTTCAAACTTTCAACTCAGATTATTTATTATCAAGTGAAAGTTTGTGGAACAATTGACAATCACAACCGCCCTCTTCCTATTATTATATAGATCGTCCTCGAAATTGGTTATCTTGAGATAACTTTAGAAATCGCATATGATCGTCTTCAAAATTTCGACACTTGTGTACCCAACTTTGAAAAAGTTTTCGTTGATAATAGTATGTGTAGGTGCCATTATGCCACATTTAATCCCCCCCCCCAAAAAAAAAATAGCAAAAAGAAATGAGGAAACACTGTAGCAGGCCTATTGGCCCAAACTAAGCAGATCCTTCTGTAAACCAACCAACTTCCACCACCCACTTGTCCAGCCTTTTTCCAAAGTTACCCCATGTACAATCAAACCCAGCCCTTATCATTCATATATTCCATTATTTAGCTGGATTATTATTCCTTAATAGCGATACCTTGATACTTTATTAAAGAAACAAGAATTATCCTCCCATTTCCTGGGATCGAATCTGAATGGCTTATGCAAGTTTCATTATAAAAAAGTTGGTAGAATTACCGACAATATGTAAAGTAAAAGGACACAGTGCAACAGGACATTTTATTGTGGCAACGTTTCGCTCTCGGGAGCTTTAAAAAACCATTCCCAATGGCTTGTAAACCCCTTGAAGCGAAACGTTCCACAAAAAAAGTCACTTTATTTGCACTTGTGTCCTTTTATTTACAGTTTCATTATCCTTTATTGGACATGAACGGCTAAAGCTGAATGGGTGGATTAATGAAAATGGTTGCTCCGATTTAAAAATTTTAAATGAAGCCTCGCATTTTAGCTTCCTAGTGGTGTTTCTTGGAAGTTTTTCAGACGAGGTGGGCTGGGGGATGTCGTAATTTGCTATTTTTTTTTGCAAAAAAAACCTGATGTTATTTTCCCCGTTATGACAAATTTAAAAAGCCTCTTCTGTTTCACTTAAAATCTTAAAATCTGTGTAATTGTTTACAAGCTGTGTCACACACAAAAATTTTTTATTCGTAAAAATTGTGAACAATGACAGGATATTATAAGGGAATGCCTTTCTGGGAATGTGGACCTACCCAAAAAAATTTCCCAGTTTTCCATTCAGGGACAAAATTAATCTCAGCTGAAAAAAAACGTCTCTTCTATAGGGTTTAAATTTTTATTGCTCCTTCACTTATTTTTGCCAGTGTCTTACAAGAGATACCAAAACATTGAATGACATGTCAGAACTGTACGCAGGTCACAGTGTAGTTGTCGTCTATGAGTCCACTGTAAAGATTTACCCAAAGACTCTGTGAACCCACATATCCATATTACAAAAAATTTTAGGTGGGAAATTCAACTAAAACTAAAAAAAATAAGAGTAATTTTTGTATATATGGAATAAGGGCAATAGCATTTAAAAAAATCATAGTGGAAGTCGTTTAAGTAAAATACGTAACATCTTATCACCTCTCTGGTAAAATATGAATGTCTTTTCAAAAAGTTCATTTACATTTAGTGAATGTAATTATTAATCATTGCACATGTGGGAACATATATGGGCATATATAAATTTTAAATTTTATTCCTGATTCAAACATCACGAAAAAAAAATATTAAAAACATTTAAATTTTAACTAAACACAGAAAACATGAACCGTTTTTAACCAACAAACACCCTAAGCCGGCATTTGAAAGTCCTTTAAAAAAGACAGTTTGTGTTACTTTCGCTCTTAGAAACTTTGTTATTGCTTTACAAAGTACTTAAGACAAAACGTGCCACATGTGTCCTTTTTGCCTAAATTTTGTCGGTCATTCTACCCAAAATTATTACATCAGAAGAGAAAAACAAATATGCAACAGTTGGGTATCTATATGTTGACTGAAACGTTTCGTCTACGCAGTAGGGGTTCTTCAGTCAAATACAGGATTCATTGGCATAAAGCGTTACGATGTCTTGTGTTTTTTGTGATCTTTATTTTTTTATTGTTTTTTTGGGATTTTGTTTGTATTATTTTTAACGGCCAAAAC
>NW_026509985.1:0-14645 GCF_026875155.1 Cherax quadricarinatus | reverse complement strand
TATTGTTTAGAAGGGTGAGGAGTGTACTATGTTAAGACGGGTGTGGGGTGTGACTATTTGAGACGGGGTGTGGGAGTGTGACTATGTTAAGAAGTGAGGGAGTTGTGCTATGTTTAAGACAGGTATGGGAGTGTGACTATTTTTAAGACAGGTGTGGGAGTGTAAACTGTGTTGAGAAAGGTGTTAGGAGTGTGACTATGTTAAGAAGGTATGGGAGTGTGGACTATGTTAAGACAGGTGTGGGGGTGTGATTTTGTTGTGAGACAAGTGTAGGAGTGTGACTATGTTAAGACAGGTGTAGGAGTGTGACTATTTTTAAACCTGGAGAGAGTTTGGGGGGTCAACGCCCCGCGGCCCGGTCTGTGTCCAGGCCTCCTGGTGGATCAGCGCCTGATCAACCAGGCTTTTTGCTGCTGGCTGCACGCAAACCAACGTACGAGCCACAGCCCGGCTGATCCGGAACTGACTTTAGGTGCTTGTCCAGTGCCAGCTTGAGACTGCCAGGGGTCTGTTGGTAATCCCCCTTATGTGTGCTGGGAGGCAGTTGAACAGTCTCGGGCCCCTGACACTTATTGTATGGTCTCTTAACGTGGCTAGTGACACCCCTGCTTTTCATTGGGGGGATGGTGCATCGTCTCCCAAGTCTTTTGCTTTCGTAGTGAGTGATTTTCGGGGTGCAAGTTCGGTACTAGCCCCTCTAGGATTTTCCAGGTGTATATAATCATGTATTCTCTCCCTCCTGCGTTCCAAGAATACAGGTTCGGGAAACCCTCAAGCGCCCCCCAGTAATTCAGGTGTTTTATCTCCGTTATGTTAAGACAGGTGGGGGGGTGTGACTATGTTAAGAGGTGTAGGAGTGTGACTATGTTAAGACAGGTGTAGGAGTGTGACTATGTTAAGACAGGTGTGGGAGTGTGACTATGTTAAGACAGGTGTAGAAGTGTGACTATGTTAAGACAGGTATGGGAGTGTGACTATGTTAAAACAGGTGTGAGAGTGGACTATGTTAAGACAGGTGTAGAAGTGTGACTATTTTAAAAGACAGGTGTAGGGTGTGACTATGTTAAGACGGGTTGTAGGAGTTGGACTATGTTAAGACAGGTGTAGAAGTGTGACTATGTTAAGACAGGTGTGGGAGTGTGCTATGTTAAGACAGGTGTAGGAGTGTGACTATGTTTAAGACAGGTGTGGGAGGTGTGACTATGTTAAAAACAGGGTGTGAAAAGTGTGACTATGTTAAGACAGGTGTAGAAGTGTGACTATGTTAAGAAAGGTGTAGGAGTGTGACTATGTTAAGGGACAGGTGTGGGAGTGTGACTATGTTAAGACAGGTGTAGAAGTGTGACTATGTTAAGACAGGTATGGGAGTGTGACTATGTTAAACAGGTGTGGGAGTGTGACTATGTTAAGACAGGTGTAGAAGTGTGACTAATGTTAAGACAGGTGTAGGAGTGTGACTAGATAGTTAAACAGTGTAGAAGTGTGACTATGTTAAGACAGGTTGGAGTGTGACTATGTTAAGACAGGTGTAGGAGTGTGACTATGTTAAGGACAGGTGTAGAAGTGTGACTATGTTAAGACAGGTTTGTAGGAGTGTGACTATGTATGACAGGTGTAGAAGTGTGACTATGTTAAGACAGGTATGGGAGTGTTGACTATGTAAGACAGGTGTAGAGCTGTGACTATGTTAAGACAGGTGTAGGAGTGTGACTATGTTAAGACAGGTAGGAGTGTGACTATGTTAAGACAGGTGTAGAAGTGTGACTATGTTAAGACAGTGTGTAGGAGTGTGACTATGTTAAGACAGGTGTAGGAGTGTGACTAATGTTAAGACAGGTGTTAGAAGTGTGACTATGTTAAGACAGGTGTAGGAGTTGACTATGTTAAGACAGGTGTAGGAGTGTGACTATGTTTAGACAGGTGTAGGATGTGTGACTATGTTAAGACAGGTGTAGAAGTGGTGACTATGTTAAGACAGGTGTAGGAGTGTGACTATGTTAAGACAGTGTAGGAGTGTGACTATGTTAAGACAGGTATGGGAGTGTGACTATGTTAAAACAGGTGTGAGAGTGTGACTATGTTAAGTACAGGTGTAGAAGTGTGACTATGTTAAGACAGGTGTAGGAGTGTGACTATGTTAAGACAGGTGTAGGAGTGTGACTTATGTTAAGAAGGTGTAGAAGTGTGACTATGTTAAGACAGGTGTAGGAGGTGACTATGTTAAGACAGGTGTAGGAGTGTGACTATGTTAAGACAGGTGTAGAGTGTGACTATGTTAAGACAAGGTGTAGGAGTGTGACTATGTTAAGACAGTGTGGGAGTGTGACTATGTTAAGACAGGTGTAGGAGTGTGACTATGTTAAGACAGGTGTAGGAGTGTGACTATGTTAAGACAGTGTAGGAGTGTGACTATGTTAAGACAGGTGTAGGAGTGTGACTATGTTAAGACAGGTGTAGGAGTGTGACTATGTTAAGACAGGTGTAGAAGTGTGACTATGTTAAGACAGGTGTAGGAGTGTGACTATGTTAAAGACAGGTGTAGGAGTGTGACTATGTTAAGACAGGTATGGGAGTGTGACTATGTTAAGACAGTGTAGGAGTGTGACTAGGGGTTAAGATCAGTATGAGAGTGTGACTATGTTAAGACAGGTGTAGGAGTGTGACTATGTTTAAGACAGGTGTAGGAGTGTGACTATGTTAAGACAGGTGTAGAAGTGTGACTATGTTAAGACAGGTGTAGGAGTGTGACTATGTTAAGACAGGTGTAGGAGTGTGACTATGTTAAGACAGGTATGGAGTGTGACTATGTTAAGACAGGTGTAGGAGTGTGACTATGTTAAGACAGGTATGGAGTGTGACTATGTTAAGACAGGTGTAGGAGTGTGACTATGTTAAGACAGGTGTGAAGTGTGACTATGTTAAGACAGGTGTAGGAGTGTGACAATGTTTAAGAACAGGTGTAGGAGTGTGACTATGTTAAGACAGGTGTAGGAGTGTGACTATGTTAAACAGGTGTAGACGTGTGACTATGTTAAGACAGGTGTAGGAGTGTGACTATGTTAAGACAGGTGTAGGAGTGTGACTATGTTAAGACAGGTATGGAGTGTGACTATGTTAAAACAGGTGTGAGAGTGTGACTATGTTAAGACAGGTGTAGAAGTGTGACTATGTTAAGACAGGTGTAGGATGTGTGACTATGTTTAGACAGGTGTAGGATGTGACTATGTTAAGACAGTGTAGGAAGTTGTGACTATGTTAAGACAGGTGTAGGAGTGTGACTATGTTAAGGACAGGTGTAGGAGTGTGGACTATGTTAAGACAGTGTGTAGGAGTGTGACTATGTTAAGACAGGTGTGGAGTGTGACTATGTTAAGACAGGTGTGGGAGTGTGACTATGTTAAGACAGGTGTAGGAGTGTGACTATGTTAAGACAGGTGTAGGAGTGTGACTATGTTTAAGACAGGTGTAGGAGTGTGACTATGTTAAGACAGGTGTAGAGTGTGACTATGTTAAGACAGGTGTAGGGAGTGTGACTATGTTAAGACAGGTGTAGAAGTGTGACTATGTTAAGACAGGTGTAGGAGTGTGACTATGTTAAGCAGGTGTAGGAGTGTGGACTATGTTAAGACAGGTATGGGAGTGTGACTATTTAAAACAGTGTGAGAGTGTGACTATGTTAAGACAGGTGTAGAGTGTGACTATGTTTAAGACAGGTGTAGGAGTGTGACTATGTTAAGACAGTGTAGGGAGTGTGACTATGTTAAGACATGTGTAGAAGTGTGACTATGTTAAGACAGGTGTAGGAGTGTGACTATGTTAGACAGGTGTAGGAGTGTGACTATGTTAAGACAGGTATGGGAGTGTGACTATGTTAAACAGGTGTGAGAGTGTGACTATGTTAAGACAGGTGTAGAAGTGTGACTATGTTAAGACAGGTGTAGGAGTGTGACTATGTTAAGACAGTGTAGGAGTGTGACTATGTTAAGACAGGTGTAGAAGTGTGACTATGTTAAGACAGGTGTAGGAGTTGTGACTATGTTAAGACAGGTGTAGGAGTGTGGACTATGTTAAGACAGGTGTAGGAGTGTGACTATGTTAAGACAGGTGTAGGAGTGTGACTATGTTAAGACAGGTGTGGGAGTGTGACTATGTTAAGACAGGTGTAGGAGTGTGACTATGTTAAGCAGGTGTAGGAGTGTGACTATGTTAAGACAGGTGTGGGAGTGTGACTATGTTAAGACAGGTGTTGAGTGTGTGACTATGTTAAGACAGGTGTGGGAGTGTGACTATGTTAAGACAGGTGTAGGAGTGTGACTATGTTAAGACAGGTGTCTGAGTGTGACTATGTTAAGACAGGTGTAGGAGTGTGACTATGTTAAGACAGGTGTCTGAGTGTGACTATGTTAAGACAGGTGTAGGAGTGTGACTATGTTATGACAGGTGTCTGAGTGTGACTATGTTAAGACAGGTGTAGGAGTGTGACTATGTTAAGACAGGTGTCTGAGTGTGACTATGTTAAGACAGGTGTAGGAGTGTGACTATGTTAAGACAGGTGTGGGAGTGTGACTATGTTAAGACAGGTGTAGGAGTGTGACTTGTTAAGACAGGTGTGGGAGTGTGACTATGTTAAGACAGGTGTAGAAGTGTGACTATGTTAAGACAGGTGTGTGGGAGTGTGACTATGTTAAGACAGGGTGTAGGAGTGTGACTATGTTAAGACAGGTGTAGGAGTGTGACTATGTTAAGACAGGTGTCTGAGTGTGACTATGTTAAGACAGGTGTGGGAGTGTGACTATGTTAAGACAGGTGTAGGAGTGTGACTATGTTAAGACAGGTGTGGGAGTGTGACTATGTTAAGACAGGTGTAGGAGTGTGACTATGTTAAGACAGTGTGGGAGTGGACTATGTTAAGACAGGTGTGGGAGTGTGGACTATGTTAAAACAGGTGTGGGAGTGTGACTATGTTAAGACAGGTGTAGAAGTGTGACTATGTTAAGACAGGTGTGGGAGTGTGACTATGTTAAGACAGGTGTAGAGTGTGACTATGTTAAGACAGGTATGGGAGTGTCACTATGTTAAGACAGGTATGGGAGTGTGACTATGTTAAGACAGGTGTGGGAATGTGACTATGTTAAGACAGGTGTGGTAGTGTGACTATGTTAAGACAGTGTGGGAGTGTGACTTAGTTAAGACAGGTGTGGGAGTGTGACTATGTTAAGACAGGTGTGGGAGTGTGACTATGTTAAGACAGGTGTAGGAGTGTGACTATGTTAAGACAGGTTGGGAGTGTGACTATGTTAAGACAGGTGTGGGAGTGTGACTATGTTAAGACAGGTATGGGAGTGTGACTATGTTAAGACAGGTGTAGGAGTGTGACTATGTTAAGACAGGTATGGAGTGTGACTATGTTAAGACAGGTGTAGGAGTGTGACTATGTTAAGACAGGTATGGGAGTGTGACTATGTTAAGACAGGTGTGGGAGTGTGACTATGTTAAGACAGGTATGGGAGTGTGACTATGTTAAGACAGGTTGTAGGAGTGTGACTATGTTAAGACAGGTATGGGAGTGTGACTATGTTAAGACAGGTGTGGAGTGTGACTATGTTTAAGACAGGTATGGGAGTGTGACTATGTTAAGACAGGTGTAGGAGTGTGACTATGTTAAGACAGAAGTGTGGTAGTGTAACTATGTTAAGACAGGTGTAGGAGTGTGACTATGTTAAGACAGGTGTAGAGTGTGACTATGTTTAAGACAGTGTATGGAGTGTGACTATGTTAAGACAGGTGTAGGAGTGTGACTATGTTAAGACAGGTGTAGGAGTGTGACTATGTTAAGACAGGTGTAGGAGTGTGACTATTTAAGACAGGTGTAGGAGTGTGACTATGTTAAGACAGGTGTGGGAGTGTGACTATGTTAAGACAGGTGTAGGAGTGTGACTATGTTAAGACGGTGTGGGAGTAAATGTCTGATGAGGAATCCATTGTGACTCTGTAGCAATATATTTTGTCACCACCGCTCACAGAATGGAGCTGCTGCTGCACCTCTGCTGTGGTACCGTAATGAACCTCCCGCAGAAACTAGTAAGTAAGTTTATTCAGTGTATACACAAATACAGTTACATAGATAATTGTCATACATAGCAGCATATGTGTAGATAACTAGAATAAACCATTGGGGTCCTTTTACCTTATTATTATAAATATAAAGGTTATAATATTTTCTTATTATTCTATAATGAAGATAACATCTTATTATCATACTAAAAAGACTATCTACTACACGAGGGTCATTAAGACTATCTACAATACGAGGGTAATTACTAGGAATAAGGTAAATTACACGTATGTTAGCTAAAAAATGGGAAAATCATTCCCCTCCCTTTCTGTAGCTACATTCATCAGACACCTTTTGGGGCACTTTTTCCTTGAACTGGTTCATGCTATGACTGGCTTTGATATGTGCGGGTAGTCTGTTCCATTTCTTTATTGCTGTACAATAAAAGGTGTTTGAAGCCTGGCCACTGACTGTGGGTACTACAAAGTTGTGCTCTCTCCCCCTAGTACTATGATTGCTTTGGTTCCCGACCTTGACAAAATTGACAGCAAGATATTTGGACACTGTTTTTGAGCAATTTTATAAACATGATTTTGCTTCAGTTGTTTACTCTGTCTTCAACATTCAGCATATCCAACTGCTGTCTTAATCTGTCTTAATCTATGCGACAAAGTTTAAACCTTTATGTATCTGGGGGTGTTGTTGTTTGTTGTGATAATGACAGTGATGTTCAGGATGGTGATAACAGGCGAAATTATATACAAACATTGTCTCTACCTCCAAAGCAGGACTCGAACCTGCTAACTCTGTATCAGAGTCCACAGTACTTTACCACGAGACTAGATCTACAGGTGTATATTATTTATATATATATATATATATATATATATTATATATATATTTATATATATTATATAATATATTATATAAATATATATAATATATATATATAATATATATAATATATATATATATATATATATATATATAATATATATTATTTAATTTTAATATTTATAATATTATATATATATATTATAAATTATATATATATTATATATATATATATAATATAATATATATAATATATATATATACATATAATACCAGAACATTTACCCTGATTATCCAGTATTTGATTGGTAATACTTTCCTCCCTGGTGGGATATGCTAAAAGGAACGCTTTCGTGTTCTTGTGACCAGCATAACTTTATCATGCAAGTATGTTACGGTGCGGTACGATTCTCATGCATGTTTTTTCTACCGAGACCTTTTAAAAGTGACCTGTAATTAATTATTCAGAAATTTAACCGAACCACCTGGGCAGCCACTCAGACTTTCCCTTCTAATTCAAAAATCAACTAACTTCTATAATAATGGTACACACCATAAAGATTCCAAGAATCGAATATTAAAACATATGCTAGGGAAATAGGACTAGCCAGTAGAATAAGAGCCCTTGAAATGTCGAAGCTCTTACAAAATGTCCTCGCTGCTGCCCTCGCTACTACCCTCGCTGCTGTCCTCGCTGCTGGGTTTTCGCTGCTGTCCTCGCTGCTGTTCTTGCTGCTCTCCTCGCTGCAGGGAGGGAAGGTATAACAGGCTTCGGCACTCAGGGAAGTTATACGTTCGTCAATAATCTTAACACACACTTATAAACAATTATCGCATCATCTTTCTTATTGTATACATCAATCACCTTTAATGTATTTGAAGTCTATCAAAGAGGTGGGGGAAATTTACTTGCAGGAGGTTTACAGGTATTATCTAAATTATTCCCTGCAGGTAATTTGGGTGAGATAAGTAGGACTTAGTCACAGTAGGTTGCTGAAACTGTCACTCCTCTTCGATGATCACTCCCAAACCACTCTCACAAAGAAGCTAGATTAACTTTTAAATTAATAATTACAATATTAGACATCAAAAACCAATAATGGTAAATTATGAAATACTGTGGACTGTATATGATTTTAGGACCTGACTGTTAGAAATGGTTAATGGGAAATTTTTTACAGAGACTAGGGAAGGTTTTCTCCTAACCATATCATTAGAACAATAAATTTTATATACATTAACTTACCATTTGTCACAGGAAGACACTTAAGCTGATGGAACACACCCTAACGTTACCACTACAGCTAGAATTTATAATGGCCAATGCAAAAATACTGTACGTTATGGGTAAGCATCACTTAGCTATGGTGGGTCCTGGGAGAATGGCGTCCTCTATTTTTCCGTCCTTGTTGCCAAAGTGTAAGGGTTTTCCGCAATATTTATCCAAATTCTTCAGCAGGAACGTGTCAGCAATTTCTAAATTAGGATTGAGGCAGATATGCACCAACTGACCTTCAAGAACGCCAGATCACATTGCACAATGCAGTCCAGTGTTCACGCATTAAATTCATTATGGCGTCTCCCCCCCCGGCGTTACTCAGCAGGTTTTGCCTCCCCCCCCCTCACTCGAAATTTCTCTAAGGCGTCCACATACCATCTCATTTTTAAAACACAGTTATTATATTATTTATTTGTACGATCTGCATTTAGGAAAATTATGAAAAAAAGGCATGTTTAAATTACTGAACGAATTTCAGTATCACAATTGATTTAATAAAGTTAGCAACTTGAAATCAATGTAGCCCAAAAAAAAAAAAATGTGTGAATCAAGTGTTCAGAAAACACACCATTATGTAAAAGTTTGAAGCCGATCAGACGAGCATTCTCCAATTTTCACACACTGCATAAATCCATTTTTTAATATTTAAGAATCTGAAAATTTATCCATATATGAAAATATTATTGGTAGTGCTTTGTTTTTATGACTAGTCGACCATTAAATACTGAAAGGTGTTCACAAGTCGTAGTTTTAGTTATTTTTAACATAAATTAATGGCAGAAATTTCACAGTATTTGTACATGAAAAAGGACAATTTAATTACAATAAAAAACGAAGCGCTAACCTACCAGGCATACATCGCTGCAGGGTAGGGACTGATGCTGATCTAAGTAAATAAAGGTGGAGTGAAAATAAAAGGTTAATTTTTTAGGAAGGCTGTGAGAATAGCTAAGAAGGGTTTATCAAAAGTTTGTGTAATAAATAAGTTACGTCAAAAAGTAGAAGAGGGAGTCTTTTGTCAAAAGTGGATCCTCAGCAAAGAGGGAAAATAAAGGAAGGGAGTGTTAGAAGTGACGACGTTGGATGCTGCATTCTTATTAAACAGACAGGACAGTCCAATAAAAAATATGGGAAATTGAACAGAATAGACAATTTCCCTCAAAATGAACGGGCACCTCTCCATGAGATTACCATGATTTGGACGGGGATGTCCGAGCGAAGAGAGATGTCATCTTACAACTCGGTATTGATGACAATAAGACCGAAACCAAACTTGGATCATAGAATGTAATTTGATTGAATCATATAGACCAACGTTTGTTGCCAACGGTTGTGAAGGTGGATAGAGATTATGCAAGATAAGTCAGAGAAGGGATACCTCTATTGAAATTTGGAAGGTCACTTTACTGCAGATCGCAGCAGAGTCTGAATGGGCAAAATGCCCTTACACACACGGGGCCTAAAACAATCCCAACCACTCTTTAATGAGGCTGCCCCGGTTCGTGTGTTCGGAGCCTATCAGAAGAGTAATTAATTTGCACATGACTTGGAGAAAATGATTATTATATGTTAAAATAAATAATAATATAATAATAATAATATTAATAATAATAAATAATAATATAATAATAATAACAATAAAATAATAATAAAAATTATTATTAAATTATTATTATTATTATTATTTTTAAAATATTATTTTTTTTAATATTATTATTATTATTATTATTATTATTATTATTATTGTTATTATTATAATGTCGTACTTGTTTACTTCTGAAACTGGTAAAAAATGAAGTTATTTTGAGTTGACTTCCCTGAGGAGGAGGAAGTGGTATGATGCAGGAGAGTAAATTGCGAGGTACTGTACAGATGGTAATGAAAGTAAAAAGGTTCATGAATAAAAATGGGATGACCAGTGGTAGTGTAGCTGCTTCCAGCTCCCACCAGCACCTCTTTTACTTCCACCCCCCTTTACTTCCCTCATTTTTTGGGCTAGATCCTACCAAACTACTTCCTTTGCATCGTCACACCACTTCATGTGTCATGGTGATACCTAACTATTCGTCGTCCCGGTTTCTTTCTCAACTACTAATTTCCCATATTAACTTTGGAATAAGGTTTTTTCTAGTTAAATTGTTATCCGATCAAATTATTTGGGTATGCTTATGTTTGGTGAAAGTAATGTTTTACAGTTTTTTCTCTTCAGTCAACCGATGCTTAAAAACTTGACTGTACGTGTTACAATTGTTGTGCAGTGGGAGCTGATGAGGGTGTGGCGGCGTGGTTTAACATTCGTGGCTGCAGCACGGGGGTTTGCTTATTTCCACTGCTGACGCTCCTTCAGTATCTAAATGTTGGCACTCTTTCCAAGGTACTTCACTGTTGTACACTTTCCATAGTCCTCATGTTGTACCTCCTTAAAGGTATTCACTGTTGTACACTTTTCAAGGTACTCACTGCTGTACACTCCTTCAAGGTTCTCACTGCTGTACTCTCCTTTCAAGGTACTTCACTGTTGGAACCCTTAAAGTATTTTCACTGTTGTACACTCTTTCAAGGTACTTCACTGCTGTCACCCCTTCAAGGTATCTCACTGTTGTACTCTCCTTCAAGGTACTTCACTGTTGGACACCCCTTCAAGGTATCTCACTGTTTTGCTCTCTTTCAAGGTACTTCACTTTTTGTACACCCCTTCAAGGTATCTCACTGTTGTACTTTTCCCTTTAAGGTATTCCCACTGTTGTACACCCCTTCAAGGTATCTCACTGTTTACCCCTTTTTCAAGGTACTTCACTGTTGTACACCCCTTCAAGGTATCTCACTGTTGTACTTTTCTTCAAGGTACTTCAAGTTGTACACCCCTTCAAGGTACTCACTGTTGTACTCTTCTTCAAGGTACTTCACTGTTGTACACCCCTTCAAGGTATCTCACTGCTGTACTCTCCTTCAAGTTATTTCTCTGCTGTTTACTGCGTGCGTGTGTGTGTGTGTGTGTTGTGTGTTGTGTGGTGTGTGTGTGTGTGTGTGTGTGTGTGTGTGTGTGTGTGTGTGTGTATGCAGTTAACCAATTTGATATCTATTTTTGGTCTCAGCTCCTGGACCTACTTTTTACCTTGCAACTTTCCGGAGTTACTTTCTCTTAGCCTCGTGGGACCTCTCATATATATTCTTAAAACTGTGCACGAAACTTGCCACCACTAAGTCTTTTCCCTCAACCCGGTAAAAATACATTCTCCCGGATGTTTGACTGTTCAGTGCCTGGAATACCTGTATGACCAAAAGTTTCAAGCCGACCAGAAGAGGCATTCTCTGGTAATTGCACAGACTGTATCGATTCCAAGTTTTGTTAAGAATTTTAGCATAACGATAATTCGTACCTCCGTGAAAGAAAAAACAAAAGAAAAATAGTTAAATGCCGTAAAAAATAATTATTTGGATAATAAAATTTGGATAATAATAAGCAAAATATAAATATTATTTATGATAAGTAAATTTAATAACGTAACTGTGGATAATGCCGAGTATGTTATAATTTATTGGTCCGTCAGACGACCATTGACATGACCTCGTCACCACCCAACTGGCAGCTTCAATAGGGGTAAGTTGATGAGAGAGAAGAGCTTTTGATCCAAGGAATCGGAGCTTTCCTCTCTCCCTAGGTCAAACATGACTGCTTCCCATTTTCGTGGTCCTATTTGTTTTTTGGGTAAACTATATACAAATCTTAAAAAAAAAAAAATGGGTAATTGAATTAAAATTAAAAACAATCTATTTTTTTATTTTATAGCACAAAAAGCTAAAATATAAATATGAAAGAGATGTTAAAATATATAATTAAATATTACAAAAAATCTTATAAGGATATTTCTTTTGTTCGTTTTTAAAGTAAACTTGTTTCTTTAATAGATTATTTCCGTAGGGGATTACATAGTGTAAGTGTTTTCATCATCGAAAACCATGCCCAGCCTCTAGGGTAGGGTAGGTGCCTGAGTCCGAGCTTTAGTCATAAGGGCTGTAAACCCATTAGCCTCCCTTTGGGGCGGGGGATGGCAGACCAGGAGGCCCTAGCTTGTGGGCTAGGCCTGGGGACAGTGGTCCCAAAGATGAGGAGGTCGTTGCCCTCCCATGGGAGACTTAGGTTCAGACACTCCCTAAGGGGAGGCAAGGCCGGGCCACACTGGAAAAGGCCCGGCCGGGAGATTTCGGCTTAAATTTTTTAAAAAAGTTTTTTGGTAAAAATGGTGGGCCGGTTTTGTGTGTTATACCCCTTTTCCCTTTTCGAGCGACCCAGCTCCTGGGTTGGCCTAAGACCCCCAAGTAGGACCTTTCCTCCTCATTCCCTTTTTTTCAATCCTAGGGGCGGCAGCGCACACTAAACCCGGGGCGAGTTTACCATATTAATTGATTTAAATGTTCAATAAATTTCTCTTTTTATAGTCTTTTTTTTATTCCAAGTTTTAGCCGTCAGCAACTATTTCAATAAACTTCTTTTTTTAATTTTATGGTTCCTTTTACGGTTCCCCTTTTTGGCATTAAAAAATTTGGCCTTGTTACCAAAATTAAAAATTTACGGGTTTTTTATATTTTTTGATTTTTATTCCAAATTTTGTAGTTTTAAAATCACATATAGTAATTTATATTTGGGGTATTGGTTTTATTTTAAAAAACATGTTTTTAAAATTTAGCTTTTTTATCAGCCTTGAGGGGGTGAATTGAAACTTTTTTTTACTTTGTAGCCCGAAAAACAACAGAAAATTATCTGGGGTTTTTTGGTTGAAAAGACCCATATTTTAGGTTTATCTGATCCGTTATTTTTTTCATTACTTCCTAGCCCACCGAGAGATTGATTGTGTTTGACCATAAAATAATGAATTTTCCCCCATGGTCTTTTATGGTGGTCAAGATTCAGAATTATTTTGTACTAATTTTTGACATCATTTTTGACCTCCCTCCTGTCTTTAAACTAGCTAATTATGTAATAATATTAAATTTTATATGATGCAAAACCTGGGGTAGGGGAAAATACCCCTTGAGAATATGTCCGCTTCTATACAAGTAATTCACTCAGAAATATGCTTGCTGCAGGGGTAATGACAGAGTAAAGTGGGGGGGTTTTTGGGGGGGGGGGCCCCCCCTGGGGGGAGGGGGACATTCTTTTTATCATAATAAATTTTGGGGGGCGCTAACCCAAGGATTATCAGCACTTGGTGTGTGGGGGGGTGGAAAAGGGATTTAGGCTCAATCAGGGAACTGGAGCATAGTCAAATCCATAATCAGGAACCCCTCACCAGCATCAAGGAACCCCCTCTTGATGGGGGGGGGGGACATTTTAGAATAATATATTTCGGTGCTGAGCGATCCTAGAAAATTTTCGTATTTTTTAACCCCAGCCCTCCTCCCTTTTGTCAATGCTGGCGAAAGGAATTGTGAGAGTGCAAAACCCAAGTTTTAAGCAGTAAAATATTGCGTTGAAAATCTTTGGTGAATCAAAACGTCTCATAGGTAATCACAGGACACTAATATTCCATCCCAATTTCTTCAATAAAAAAGACAAAAATTTAAAACATATACACCCCAAAATAATTCAAATTTCCATTTAGGAGCACCCAAATTTTTCTTGTTATCTGTGAGAGACCAATATGCAATATACACCAAACATCAAGACGCGGCTCGAATTTGAAATTTTCATCAACATGAAAATTGAAACCAAGTGGATAAGGGAAAACTTTAAAAATTTTCAATGAAAACCCTATTTTGATTTTGCCATTTTTTCCCTAAAAAAAAAAAAGAATAAAAAAAAGCAAGAGAGGTTAAAATCAATCCAAACTTTTTCCGAGAAAAATTTTTCCCAAAATTGAAATAAGTTACAAGCAAATTAAAATAAAGAAAAATTTTTATTTTACAAAGTCACAGTAAACGATTTATGTACATATTTTAAATACTTTATTACTTTTAGAACATAGAAAGAAGAACACTGATTAGGCCATGACCCACGCGGAGAGGTCCAGTACCCCCCCCCCCCCCGGATTTTTAAACCAATAACCACCCAGTCTGGTCTCCCCCCTCAAGGATGGGCACTGTACCAATCCCGCAAAAAGCAGTCAGGTTCAACTCCCACCCACCCACACCCACTCATGTATTTATTAACCTATTTTTAAAATACCAAAGTTTTTTGCCCAAAAAGTACTTGGGGGTTTGTTCCCCCTATACATCTCTATTACCAACCAGTAAATTTCCTTATCCCCCTGAAAAATGAATTTTTTCCAACTTGAAACAATTGCTGGAGTCCTTCTTGGCTGGAAAATTTTTTAGCCACTATTTTCATCCCCTTTATTTATTTTCCCGTTTTCCATTTATACACCTCGATCATATCCCCCCCAATTCTACCCTTTCGAGAGAGTGCGATTCAGGGCCCCCGTTATCCCCAAGGGAAATTTCTGATCATGGGATCATCTTTGTCATCCCCTTTGTGGC
>NW_026509984.1:0-12751 GCF_026875155.1 Cherax quadricarinatus | reverse complement strand
TGATACTGTGCTTATGGGGATTATAGAAAAGTTGAAAAGGTTTTGTGACGAGTTTGGGGGTAGAAATTTGAAAATGAACAAAGAAAATGTAAGTGATGAGGGTATAAAATGATTTAGATAAAAAAAAATTGGATAAAATTTGGGGGAAAAGGGTATGGAAAAAGGAAAGTTTTCAGATATTTAGGAGTTGATGTGTCAACGGAGGGATGTTGAGGTGGGGTTAAACCATGGAAAAGTGGGGGGAAAAGGGTTGAGTGGGCGTTGAGGTAATGGGGAGAAAAAAAAAATGTTATAAGGTGAAAAGGGGAATGTATGAAAGTATAGTGGTAAAAACACTTTTAATTGGGTGTGGAGCTGGGGGGTAAATGCTGCAGCAAGGGTAAGTAAGTTTATTCAGGTATACACAAATACCTTAAACATAGAATTATCATACATGCAGATATGTGTAGAAAACCCTAGAATAACCCCAAAAAAAGTCAGACAGAGTAACAGGAGTGACAGAAGTGACAGGAGGGCGGTTGGAGACAGTGGAGATGCCCTGTCTAGGGCAATGTGCGGTGTAAATATTATGCAGAGAATTTGGAGTGTGGAAATTAGGAGAAGGTGTGGATTAATAAAAGCATTAGTCAGAGGGCTGAAGAGGGGTTGTTGAGGTGGTTTGGTCATTTAGAGAGAATGGTTTCAAAGTAGAATGCCCTGGAGAGCGAAATAAATCTGTAGGGGAAGGAAGGCAGGGTAGGGGTCGTCCTCAAAAAGTGTTAAAGGGGAAGGAGTAAAGGAGGTTTTGTGGGCGAGAGGCTTGGACTTCCAGCAAGCGTGCATGAGCGTGTTAGATAGGAGCAAATGAAGACGAATGACTTTTGGACCTGACGAGCTGTTGGGTGTGAGCAGGGTAATATTTAGTGAAGGGATTCAGGGAAACCGGTTATTTTTATATAGCCGGACTTGAGCCCTGGAAATGGGAAGTACAATGTTCCCTGCACTTTAAAAAGGAGGGTTTCGGATATTGGCTGTTTTGGAGGATATGTATAGGACGGTATATATATATAATTGGGGCAGTGATATTATAATCTATGGGGAGTTTTATTATATTATTTCAGGTAACTTTTTATATTGTATGTTTATATATGCTTCTGAATGTTTATCTGAGCACCTCTGCAAAACAGTGATTATGTGTGAGTGTGGTGAAAATGTTGAATTGATAAGTATTTTTTGTTTGGGAATTTTCTTCATTTGGGTCACCCTGCCTCGGTGGGAGACGGCCGACTTGTTGAATAAGGGCGGAGCAAAGGAACCTCGTCAGAATGGACAAATTCAATTAGTGCCAAAAACACCCACTAAAGGAAAGGGTTTTTGGGGGAGTTTTATACCCTGAAAGATGAACAGTGGGCAAATACAAGGCAATCCCGATAACTTATTTGCTTCCTGTTGTGGGTAGAATTTCCTAACTAGAGAAGGCATCTTCCAGCAGGATCTTGCTCCATGCCCCACACTTCAGAAAATTTTGACATTCCTCGAAAAGTTGGCGAAGCATTCTAATCGACCTGGAAACTTCATGACCTCACCCAAATAGAGAATCTATGTCAATAACAAACCGCAGGACCGCAAAACTGGACTGTTCAACTGTGGAAAAGCTAATTGCTGTGGAGAAGCTAATTGCTGTGGAGAAGCTAATTGCTGTGGAGAAGCTAATTGCTGTGGAGAAGCTAAATGTTGTGGAGAAGCTAATTGCTGTGGAGAAGCTAATTGCTATGGAGAGGCTAATTGCTATGGAGAAGCTAATTGCTGCTACCTCGACGAAGACCTTGCCAAAATGTGTTCAACGTTGGTCGATTCTACGTCAAAGCGTCTAAAAGCAAAGGGTAGTCATATCTCTTATTAACTCAGTTATCCGTCATATCACTGCCATGTATATTTTAAATAAACATTAATTTCAAAATAAATGCCTTATTTCATGTACTTCCCAGTTAATATGCACAATACTGTATGCAATCACCGTGTTGTCTACCTGTCAACCACGCCTCTATCCACGAATATTTCTCCTATTCCTAAACTTTCTATATACACAGTTTTATTTTCGTTAGCGTGATCCTCATCCTCAAATACCTTAGTGAAAAAACACTCCTTTGAAAAACCCTGCTGATATTCATTGATCATTTTATGCCTTTCTAGGTGATTCTGAATAGCAATTATGGAGGATAGGCTAATTGGCCTATAATTCGAAGCTTAAGACCTGTATCCTGCTGTGTAGATAGCTGTAACATTGCCGTTTTTCACTTATCTGACACTTTATCAGTTTGTAGTGATATGTTGACAACACTAGCCAATGGTTTCCTTACTTTTTCCTTACTTCCTTAAAATGACTTAGAATCGTAATGACAGATTGCAAAAACCTACCCCGGGGGATTGAACCGCGTATAGAGTCTCAAAACTCCAGCTGGTCTAGTGGCTAAGCGGGGCTGGAGTTTGAGCTCTATGCGGGTTCAAACCGGCCGGGGGTATGGATCCTTAAAAAAGCTTGTTGAACAGTAAGAAGGACCGGGGATTATTTCGTTCAGTCTGTTTGTCGGAGAGTCCTGGCACTAGCGACTTTGATCAAAACAAATTATTTTCATCCAAATCTACAAATTTCCATTTGGAATTTGTAAAGAAATTAAAAAAGTTATATGACCATAATTTTTAAAGGGGTGGACCGGTAAGCCAGCGGAAGGCCTCGGTCAGATGACCAAAGCTCCAAAGGCGGGTCATCATCTGACTAAGACCCGTGTCAGGAAACACTTGTCCTGTTTCCTGACAAACCTTACCTAACCTAACCTGGAATTTGTGTAATATCTTCCTTCATAAAACGCTGAGGAAATATATATTAAAATTGAGAGCATTTCTTTTTCACTGTCATTGAGCTGATCTGAGCAACTGTCAAGTGGGTCCATCTTGTACCTAAATTTACTCCAATATTTTTTTTTTTTTTGGGGGGGGGGGAATTAATACTCAAATCCCTTGTGATTTTTACTTAATAATCTCTTTCTTTTTCCTTTTTTGCTCTTTATATTTCACTTTTCAAATGAATATATCAATTTCTTCAACGCCTCTCTTATCTTTTTATTCGCTGTAAATGTCTGTCTTTTGAACTATGGGATGTTTAAATCTATTGGTTATTCATTTAGGATCATTTTTGTTTGATTTAATTTCCCGATTTTGAACTATTCTATGAAAATCGTATTGACAAGCATCACCTCTTACCTGACCTACAGGATAAGGACCTGTCAGACCATACCAGGTCAGCTCACCCAGGTAATGTCAGTCCTGTAAAATCGGCCAAGCGGAAGTCAGGAACACTGACTCGGTTGTAGTTATTAAGATAACTCCATGATATATTGGAACTGAGTGATTTGTGATCGCTCGTCATTAACGTCAAGATTATTGATTAGTGATTCCTTATTTGCAAGAACGAAGTCAAGCAAGTTGTTTCCTCTAGTTGCTTCTGTTACAAACTGCATTAAAAAACAATCATGGACTGTATCAAGAAAGTCGCCAGATTCGTGATTTCTTATCAAATTACTCTAATCAATTTATCTAAAGTAAAATATCCTATTAATACAACTTTTCCTTAACTAGATACCGTATGATTTTCGTCTAATAGAAGTTTACTGTATTCCTTATCAAGGTTAGAGAGCTTGTAAATCCCTCCCATGAATAGTCTCTCACGTCTCTCCAGAAACTGTAGCTGTGGAGAAAGTTATCTCTAAAGTTGTCTAGCAGCTCAGGGGACGCTACGACCCTCTCAGCTCGTACCTGTGAACAACCCTCTCTCTTTCTCTCTTTCTTACTAGCGCACAGACGTCAGATGGGGTCGAGAGAGCCTCTCGCTTTCCATTATTGGGATGCAGATGATCACATTTCTTGCAAATATTGCAGCCTAACAAAGCAGTTTTATATCAGAGCGAAATTACATGTGGATAGAATATGATCATCAACACACTCCTATAGAGCAGTGGACGCTGATATTTTCCATCAAGCCCCGCGATGATACTCATGCCAGTGAAATACCTTTATCAAAAGACATCTTAAAAATACGTATACAAAAGCTTTTACTGTATTCACTTAGATAGTAAGTCTCATTTAACATAGGATGCGTCAGGACAAGAGAAATCAGTTCCGTAACACATTCGCGTAGTGATAGCCGGCGTAAAGGCTTTTCAGACACTGTCAGCATTCTGTCAGCATTATGTCAGCAGCTTCTCTCAGAGAGAAGCAGAGGCTGGTGACACATCTGCACTACGCTACTCTGAGAACACTCCCCCTACTTTAGTTGCTCTCTTGAAACATTGCATAGCTCCTGATGACGGACTGAAAAGTGTGAAAGTACTTGAGCTAAAGATTTCAACCCCTGTGGCTAACGCTCTCGCTTCGTACGGCAAGGGCCTGGGTGCGATTCCAGCCAGGGTAGAAACATTGGGCGTGTTTCTTTACACCTGTTGTCTATGTTCCCCATCAGTAAAATGGGTACCTGGGTGTTAGTCGACTGACATGGGGTCACATCCTGGGACACTGACCTAATTTGCCCGAAATGATGAGTATAACAAGTGGCTTTATATATAGTAGTATGTCATTGATGACAGCTATGGTCCGTATACCTTGTACATATACTTGTTAGTAAATAAAGATATTATATATATATATATATAAATATATATATTATATATATATATATATTATATATATATCAATAACAACACTGCACTAGCAAGGATTCAAACCTATGTTGCCTCATAGTAAGCGAGAACCACATGACGCTTTAGACCACAGGACCACCCAACCCTGTTGGGCCGCCACCCGAGGGCATACGGAGGTGTGGAAGCTTCTAAGCTAATTTCATTCTCATCCCTATTTGGTGTACTAGCCTCTCAAGCAGTATTTATATATTATTGTAACCACGAACGAGTGGTATTGATCAATAACAACACTGCTCTAGCCAAGGATTCGAACCCATGTTGTCCTGGCCAGCTAGTTGTGTGCTGGCTGCGCCATTCTTGAAGGGTTGGGTGGTCCTGTGGTTTAAAGCGTCATGTGGTTCTCACTTACCATGAGGCAGGCCAGTACAACATGGGCTCGAATCCTTAGCTATCGCAGTGTTGATATATATATATATATATATATATAATATATATATATATTTTATATATATATATATATATATATATATATATATATATGGTAATAAACCTTGGTAATAAATACCGACAAGTTGGTTTAGAAAGACACGTAAGCAAACACTATAACATATTTATTAGAAAACGTTTCGGTCCTGGGACCTTGATCACTTCTGATAAAGGTCCCAGGACTGAAACGTTTCTAATAAATATGTTATAGTGTTTGCTTACGTGTCTTTCTAAACCATATATATATATATATAATTATATATATAATATATATATATATATATATATATATATATATATTATATATATATATATATATATATATATATATATATATATATATATATATATATTATATATATATATATATATATTATATAATATATATATATATATATACTTTCCAGTTTTTTGAAAATTTGTCATTTGGGACACTTTAGTCTATCCAGCTTTGAGAGTGCTAATATTTTGTATCTCCTGATCATCCACCTACCAAAATTAATCATGTGTTGTCCACGCTCCTCAGGCCCATGGTTGATCAGTGACCCTCCCCTCTCCCTCTCTCTCCTCCCTCTCTCTATCTCTCTCTCTCTATCTCTCTCTCTCTCTCTCTCTCCTCTCTCTCTCTCTCCCTCTCTCTCTCTCTCTCTCTCTCTCTCTCTCTCTCTCTCTCTCTCTCTTTTTTTTTTTTTTACACAAGGTTAAGGATCCCTAGCATTATTGACAAGCTATTTACAGGTTAAGGATTCCTAACTTTATTGACAAGCTAAGAGCTGTTACCTACATCAGCTCATTTGAAAGCATTTTTATTGTTATGAGACATACAAGTAGGGAACAGGATGAAGTTGGAGCCATCTGTGGGCCAGCATTTTCATTTGATCAAACTGACTTTATCTCGTTGACATCATTATGCTGTACGAATGTGTTCCATACTCGAGTCATACTGGGTATGTATGATCTCAGATGGAGTGATGTTCTGGAGAAGGGTACAGCCAGAGTGAAGTTGCTGCTTTCTGCCCGTCTGTGGCAATAAAAGCTTGTTTCACGCTGTCCTCGAGGTGGATCCAAGTGTGTGGTACTTTGACAGTATTGGCCTTGTACATAACAGTAAGGCCACGCACATCCCTCCTGTGTTGAAGGCTCTGCTGAAATGACAGATCTATCCAGGATGGGTCCAGGAGAGAGATGAGACGTTTTTCTCTGTTCTCTACTCTGTCAAGCAGTCGCAGATGAGAGGGGGGGGGGCAGGCAAACCAAGAAAGTGGAGCATACTCAAGGTGTGAGCGTACTTGTGCCTCGTACAGAATCTTGCAACCCCTACTGTCAAGCAGATGCGAGATATGGCGAAGTGCTGTAAGCTTCCTGGCTGCCTTGTTTGCAAGATTTACAATATGGTTCTTCATGGTTAGTTTGGAGTCAAATTTCACCCCAAGGATATCAACTTCTTCTCCAGGTGCCAACACCCTCTCATTCATCCTTATACTGCACCAGCATTACCATCATGGTGCCTAGAGACGATCTATCATTTGCGTTTTCTCAGGTTCAAATGTTACTTGCCATCTATTTCCCCAAGCTGATATAGCTCTCAGCTGGTGATTGATGCAGCTTAGAGCAAGCTGGCATTTCTTCTTTTGGATAAGTGAATGTCAGTTACAGTCGTCTTGCATATGCATGGGATTCTGGGATGAGGGGAAGAAGGTCGTTGAAGTAGACTTTCCCATAACAATGGTCCCAGCACGCTTCCTTGGGGAAAACACTTGCCCCAAAGGATGTCTTGCTGATTCCATTCCATTGAGAACTACACTTAGAGATCTACCATGAAGGTAATCACTGAGGAGACATAGCTAGAGCCTGCAATTCCCAGTGCTTGAAGTTTTGCTAAGAGGCCCTGGTGCCCACACCGGTCGAAAGCACCAGTAAGTTCAGTGCTACCACACAGCTGATTTTGGGATTCATCCAGTGACTGATGCCACTTAGTGGAGAGGTTTAACAACAGATCAGCAGCAGAGTAACCTTTCCTGAAGCCATATTGACGATCACAAAGTAGTGAGTGGTAGTCAAAAGTTGTCTTTTTTGCTTGAGATTATTGTCTCAAGGATCTCTCTCTCTCTCTCTCTCTCTCTCTCTCTCTCTCCTCTCTCTCTCTCTCTCTCTCTTCTCTCTCTCTCTCTCCCCTGTATTTCTTCGTACTTTCTTTTCCTCCATATTTTTGTGTCAGTTTTATGTAATATCTTGGCTGTTACCTTTATCATCTTCAGCACCTCCTGGTTGCTTGAGAATATCAGTGAAAAGGTCTTCTTTGTTCCTTCTTCTCTTCCTTTAGTACCATATCGCCTTCCCTTCATCAACTTAAGTTTCCTCTTCAGGTCCTTCGATCCTCTGCAGCAGCAACCTGTCCTCCAGATTCCATGCTCTCTAAACTTACCTTCTCCACCGTCATTTTGTTAAAATGACGGAACTTATTTTCCAGTCTTGTTCCATCTTGCAGCCGAGCCTTCTGCCATCACTTGTTCCATCTTCGCCGAGCCTTCCTGCCATCACTTGTTCCATCTTGCAGCCCAGTCTTCCTGCCATCACTTTTTCCATCTTGCAGCCGAAATCTTCCTGCCATCACTTGTTCCATCTTGCAGCCCAGCCTTCCTGCATCACTGTTCCATCTTGCAGCCGAGCCCTTCCTGCATCATTGTTCCATCTTGCAGCCGCGTCTTCCTGCCATAACTTTTTCCCATTTTTGCAGCCGAGCCTTCTTGCCATCACTTGTTTCCATCTTGCAGCCGAGTCTTCCCGCCATCACTTGTCCCATCTTGCAGCCGAGTCTTTCCCGCCATCACTTGTTTCATCTTGCAGCCGAGCCTTCCTGCCATCACTTGTTCCATCTTGCAGCCGAGCCTTCCTGCCTTCACTTGTTCCATCTTGCAGCCCAGTCTTCCTGCAATCACTTGTTCCATCTTGCAGCGAGCCTTCTTGCCTTTACTTGTTATGTCTTGCAGCCGAGCCTTCCTGCCATCACTTGTTCATCTTACAGCGAGCCTTCCTGTCATCACTTGTTCCATCTTGCAGCCGAGCCTTCCTGCCATCACTTGTTCCATCTTGCAGCCGAGTCTTCCTGCCATCACTTGTCCCATCTTGCAGCCGAGTCTTCCTGCCATCACTTGTTCCATCTTGCAGCCGAGTCTTCCTGCCATCACTTTTTCTATCTTGCAGCCGAGCCTTCCTGCCATCACTTGTTCCATTTGCAACGGAGCCTCCCGCCATCACTTGTTCCATCTTGCAGCCGAGCCTTCCTGCCATCACTTGTTCCATCTTGCAGCCGAGTCTTCCTGCCATCACTTGTCCCATCTTGCAGCCGAGTCTTCCTGCCATCACTTGTTCCATCTTGCAGCCGAGCCTTCCTGCCATCACTTGTTCCATCTTGCAGCCGAGTCTTCCTGCCGTTACTTGTTCCATCTTGCAGCCGAGTCTTCCTGCCATCACTTGTTCCATCTTGCAGCCGAGTCTTCCTGCCATCACTTTTTCTATCTTGCAGCCGAGTCTTCCTGCCATCACTTGTTCCATCTTGCAGCCGAGTCTTCCTGCCATCACTTGTTCCATCTTGCAGCCGAGTCTTCCTGCCATCACTTGTTCCATCTTGCAGCCGAGTCTTCCTGCCATCACTTGTTCCATCTTGCAGCCGAGCCTTCCTGCCATCACTTGTTCCATCTTGCAGCCGAGCCTTCCTGCCATCATTTGTTCCATCTTGCAGCCGAGCCTTCCTGCCATCACTTGTTCCATCTTGCCCGCCGAGCCTTCCTGCCATCACTTGTTCCATCTTGCAGCCCCAGTCTTCCTGCCATCACTTGTTCCATCTTGCAGCCGAGCCTTCCCGCCATCACTTGTTCCATCTTGCAGCCGAGCCTTCCAGCCATCACTTGTTCCTCTTGCAGCCCAGCCTTCCTGCCATCACTTGTCCATCTTGCAGCCGAGCCTTCCTGCCATCACTTGTTCCATCTTGCAGCCGAGTCTTCCTGCCATCACTTGTTCCATCTTGCAGCCGAGTCTTCCTGCCATCACTTGTTCCATCTTGCAGCCGAGCCTTCCTGCCATCACTTGTTCCATCTTGCAGCCGAGCCTTCCAGCCCTCACTTGTTCCATCTTGCAGCCGAGTTTTTCCTGCCATCACTTGTTCCATCTTGCAGCCGAGCCTTCCAGCCATCACTTGTTCCATCTTGCAGCCGAGCCTTCCTGCCATCACTTGTTCCATCTTGCAGCCGAGCCTTCCTGCCATCACTTGTTCCATCTTGCAGCCGAGCCTTCCTGCCATCACTTGTTCCATCTTGCAGCCGAGTCTTCCTGCCATCACTTGTTCCATCTTGCAGCCGAGTCTTCCTGCCATCACTTGTTCCATCTTGCAGCCGAGCCTTCCTGCCATCACTTGTTCCATCTTGCAGCCGAGCCTTCCTGCCATCACTTGTTCCATCTTGCAGCCGAGTCTTCCTGCCATTACTTGTTTTCCCTCTTGCAGCCGAGCCTTCCAGCCATCACTTGTTCCATCTTGCAGCCGAGCCTTCCTGCCATCACTTGTTCCATCTTGCAGCCGAGCCTTCAGCCATCACTTGTTCCATCTTGCAGCCGAGCCTTCCTGCCATCACTTGTTCCATCTTGCAGCCGAGCCTTCCTGCCTTCACTTGTTCCATCTTGCAGCCGAGTCTTCCTGCAATCACTTGTTCCATCTTGCAGCCGAGCCTTCTTGCCTTTACTTGTTATGTCTTGCAGCCGAGCCTTCCTGCCATCACTTGTTCCATCTTACAGCCGAGCCTTCCTGTCATCACTTGTTCCATCTTGCAGCCGAGCCTTCCTGCCATCACTTGTTCCATCTTGCAGCCGAGTCTTCCTGCCATCACTTGTCCCATCTTGCAGCCGAGTCTTCCTGCCATCACTTGTTCCATCTTGCAGCCGAGTCTTCCTGCCATCACTTTTTCTATCTTGCAGCCGAGCCTTCCTGCCATCACTTGTTCCATTTTGCAACGGAGCCTTCCAGCCATCACTTGTTCCATCTTGCAGCCGAGCCTTCCTGCCATCACTTGTTCCATCTTGCATCCGAGTCTTCCTGCCATCACTTGTCCCTCTTGCAGCCGAATCTTCCTGCCATCACTTGTTCCATCTTGCATCCAAGCCTTCCTGCCATCACTTGTTCCATCTTGCAGCCGAGGGCTTCCTGCCGTTTTCTTGTTCCATCTTGCAGCCGAGTCTTCCTGCCATCACTTGTTCCATCTTGCAGCCGAGTCTTCCTGCCATCACTTTTTCTATCTTGCAGCCGAGTCTTCCTGCCATCACTTGTTCCATCTTGCAGCCGAGTCTTCCTGCCATCACTTTTTCTATCTTGGGAGCCCAGTCTTCCTGCCCTCACTTGTTCCATTTTTGCAGCCGATCTTCCTGCCATCACTTTTTCTATCTTGCAGGGCCCAGTCTTCCTGCCATCACTTGTTCCATCTTGCAGCCGAGTCTTCCTGCCATCACTTGTTCCATCTTGCAGCCGAGTCTTCCTGCCATCACTTGTTCCATCTTGCAGCCGAGTCTTCCTGCCATCACTTGTTCCATCTTGCAGCCGAGCCTTCCTGCCATCACTTGTTCCATCTTGCAGCCGAGCCTTCCTGCCATCATTTGTTCCATCTTTCAGCCGAGCCTTCCCGCCATCACTTTTTCCATCTGCAGCCCAGCCTTCCTGCCATCACTTGTTTTCCCTCTTGCAGCCGAGTCTTCCTGCCATCACTTGTTCCATCTTGCAGCCGAGCCTTCCTGCCATCACTTGTTCCATCTTGCAGCCGAGCCTTCCAGCCATCCTTGTTCCATCTTGCAGCCGAGCCTTCTGCCATCACTTGTTCCATCTTGCAACCGAGCCTTCCTGCCATCACTTGTTCCATCTTGCAGCGAGGGCTTCCTGCCATCACTTGTTCCATCTTGCAGCCCAGTCTTCCTGCCATCACTTGTTCCATCTTCAGCCGAGCCTTCCTGCCCTACTTGTTCCATCTTGCAGCCGAGCCTTCCAGCCATCACTTGTTCCATCTTGCAGCCGAGTCTTTCCCGCCATCACTTGTTCCATCTTGCAGCCGAGCCTTCCAGCCTTTACTTGTTCCATCTTGCAGGGCCCAGCCCTTCTGCCATCCCTTGTTCCCTCTTGCAGCCCAGCCTTCCTGCCCTCACTTGTTCCATCTTGCAGCCGAGCCTTCTGCCATCACTTGTTCCCTCTTGCAGCCGAGCCTTCCTGCCATCACTTTTTCCATGTTGCAAACCGAGCCTTCCTGCCCTCCACTTGTTCCTTTTTGCAGCCGAGCCTTCCTGCCCTAAATTGTTCCATCTTGCCAGCCGAGTCTTCCTGCCATCACTTGTTCCATCTTGCAGCCGAGCCTTCAGCCATCACTCCCCTCCCAGTTTATTCCTTCTCGGCTGGCCTTTCTGTGCTCCTCAAGGTTCCTAGTTATAATCAATAACTTCCTCAGTCTGCAGCTAACTGGTCACGAACCTCATCACTTCCTTCCCCTGAAGAAACAGCTCTGTACAGCACTACAGAGCTGTGAGTGGCTCTGTAGATATGTAAGTCTGTATTTGTATTTGTGTGGGTATATGTGAGTATGAACGTGTGGTGTGTGGTGCACGATTATTGCCATTTTGATTTAAAGTGGGGTGTGCACGTTTGTGTATGTGTGTGTGTGTGTGTGTGTGCAGGTATTATTTCATATATGTGCACATGAATGTTTGAGTGCTCGGGACACAGCGAATGTGTTTTTACTCACCTGCTTGTACTCTCATACTTGTGGTTGCAGGGGTCGATTCATAGCTCCTGGCCCCTCCTCATAGCTGGTCGCTACTAGGTTCGCTCTCTCCATTCTCCATAAGCTTCATAGAACCCTTTCTTAAAGTGATGTATAGATGCTTCCTCAACTACATCACTTTCTAGACTATTCCACTTCCTGACATCACTGTGACTGATGAAGTTCTTCGTAACATCCCTTGACTCACTTAAGTTTTCATCTTGCAGTAGTGACCCCTGGATGCTGTGTCCCATCTTTGAATCATTCTGTCCCTATCCACCTAGTTAATTCCTCTCAGTAATTATTATGACGTTACCAAGGTCCTCTATCCCTCCTGTCCCCCATGTTAATTTCCTTAACATTTCCTCGAAGAACATATACCTTAGCTCCGGGACTACTCTTGTTCCTAACCTTTGCACTTTTTCTAATTTTATTAAGTGTTTGATCAATATTATTACTAATCTTCTTCTTCTTTTTCTTCTTCTTCTTCTTATTATTATTTTTATTATTATTATTATTATTATTATTATTATTATTATTATTATTATTATTATTATTTAATTATTATTTTTACTATTATTATTATTTCATTATTATTATTATTATTATTATTATTATTATTATTATTATTATTATAAATTTTTTTATTTTATTTAATTAAACAAAACTAAGAGGTAAACCCGCCAAGGCCAAACAGCGCTACAGGGTACTGTGTGTGTGTAATTTTCAAGGATGGCGAGTATAAAAGGAGGTTTGAGTTTGTAAGGACAATAAAGAGTGCTAAAGGAAGTATAATCAAAGGTT
>NW_026509983.1:0-13911 GCF_026875155.1 Cherax quadricarinatus | reverse complement strand
AGAAAATCTTATAGGAGTCAGGAATCGCGGAAGACTAAAAGCCAAATCAAAGTCGAGAACAACGTCCAGTATTGGGCCCCTACTTAAACAAGATGGGTCCTACACAGATGACAGCAAGGAAATGAGTGAGCTACTCAAGTCCCAATATGACTCAGTTTTTAGCAAGCCGCTAACCAGACTGAGAGTCGAAGATCAAAATGAATTTTTTATGAGGGAGCCACAGAATTTGGTTAATACAAGCCTATCCGATGTTATCCTGACGCCAAATGACTTCGAACAGGCGATAAATGACATGCCCATGCACTCTGCCCCAGGGCCAGACTCATGGAACTCCGTGTTCATCAAAAACTGCAAGAAGCCCCTATCACGAGCCTTTTCCATCCTATGGAGAGGGAGCATGGACACGGGGGTTGTCCCACAGTTACTAAAAACAACAGACATAGCCCCACTCCACAAAGGGGGCAGTAAAGCAACAGCAAAGAATACAGACCGATAGCACTAAATCCATATCATAAAAATGTTTGAAAGGGTCCTAAGAAGCAAGATCACACCCATCTAGAAACCCATCAGTTACAAAAACCAGGGCAACATGGGTTTAGAACAGGTCGCTCCTGTCTGTCTCAACTATTGGATCACTAGGGACAAGGTCCTAGATGCACTAGAAGACAAAAGGAATGCAGGTGTAATATATACAGATTTTGCAAAAGCCTTCGACAAGTGTGACCATGGCGTAATAGCGCACAAAATGCGTGCTAAAGGAATAACAGGAAAGTCGGTCGATGGATCTATAATTTCCTCACTAACAGAACACAGAGAGTAGTCGTCAACAGAGTAAAGTCCGAGGCAGATACGGTGAAAAGCTCTGTTCCACAAGGCACAGTACTCGCTCCCATCTTATTCCTCATCCTCATATCCGGCATAGACAAGGATGTCAGCCACAGCACCGTGTCTTCCTTTGCAGATGACACCCGAATCTGCATGACAGTGTCTTCCATTGCAGACACAGCAAGGCTCCAGGCAGACATCAACCAAATCTTTCAGTGGGCTGCAGAAAACAATATGAAGTTCAACGATGAGAAATTTCTATTACTCAGATATGGTAAACACGAGGAAATTAAATCTTCATCAGAGTACAAAGCAAATTCTGGCCACAAAATAGAGCGAAACACCAACGTCAAAGACCTGGGAGTGATCATGTCGGAGGATCTCACCTTCAAGGACCATAACATTGTATCAATCGCATCTGCTAGAAAAATGACAGGATGGATTTAAAGAGAACCTTCAAAAATTAGGGAGGCCAAGCCATGATGACACTCTTCAGGTCACTTGTTCTATCTAGGCTGGAATATTGCTGCACACTAACAGCACCTTTCAAGGCAGGTGAAATTGCTGACCTAGAAAATGTACAGAGAACCTTCACGGAGCGCATAACGGAGATTAAAACACCCCAATTACTGGGAGCGCTTGAGGTTCCTAAACCTGTATTCCCCGGAACGCAGGCGGGAGAGATACATGATTTATACACCTGGAAAATCCTAGAGGGACTAGTACCGAACTTGCACACGAAAATCACTCACTACGAAAGCAAAAGACTTGGCAGACGATGCAACATCCCCCAATGAAAGCAGGGGTGTCACTAGCACGTTAAGAGACCATACAATAAGTGTCAGGGGCCCGAGACTGTTCAACTGCCTCCCAGCATACATAAGGGGGATTACCAACAGACCCAGGCAGTCTTCAAGCTGGCATGGACAAGCATCTAAAGTCGGTTCCTGACCAGCTGGGCTGTGGCTCGTACGTTGGTTTGCGTGCAGCCAGCAGTAACAGCCTGGTTGATCAGGCTCTGATCCACCAGGAGGCCTGGTCACAGACCGAGCCGCGGGGGCGTTGACCCCCGGAACTCTCTCCAGGTAAACTCCAGGTACGAGCCACAGCACGGCTGGTCAGGTACCGACTTTAGGTGCTTGTCCAGTGCCTGCATGAAGACAGCCAGGGGTCTTGAAGACCAAAGGAGATTCGAACCCCGGACCTCAGTGTGTGGGCTGAGTGCATTTGTAGTACTTGTACACGTACTACAAGTACTTGTACAAGGTATACAGGCCTAGCTGATATCAATGACATATGTGGAAAATTAAATTTACCTGGATGTAACTCATTAGATACATACCAGTAAATGGTAACAAAGATAATTATTATTTATCAAAGTTACATAGATAAGTAGGAATTTTGGGACACCTAGGTCGCAAAAAATGTCCCCCTTCGATACCTACTACTGTCATATCCACAAGTCACTCTTGACCTACATTAATTTCAAATGAAATATACATTACCAAGAATTATGGTAACCATTATTATAAATTTGTGGACCGTATGTTAAAATTAAAAAATGATTACATATACACATTTAGGTAACAGAAGGAGAATTTATAATCATAACACTCACCAATTAGTCTGGAGATTACTGTGTGTCATTTACAGAACCCCCCCCCCTGTCTAAATTTATAAAAAAACTGCTGGCCAGAAATCTAAACATAAACATAGACATCTTATCTGAGGTTCCTAGAGCTGTCCTGTCCATCTGCTTAATGCTCACGTTATGCAGGACTGCACATCCAACAATTTCGGCTTCTGTTTGAGAGGTTTTAAGCCCAATATAACCCCTAGAGCGACGAAAATTATGCACATTACATTAGCGTGCCTGAACAACATTTAAAAACAATGGTATCTCCTCCCTGCTCCTCAGCACAGTCACAGAGCTTCCCTCTCGATTCTCTTCTTTTAAAAATACACTTTAGAGCAAAGTAATGTATTAATCAGGTATATTGCAATATAAAATTATACAGCATAATTTTTGGGAAATTATTTTCCACACTGTGGCCGGGCAGAGGTCGTTGCTAAACGACTCAGATTACTCCTTCCTTTAGAAGACGATTCCATCCCGTTCTGGCTTGAGTGGCTGTTCTCCTAGTAGGTCTTATTACAATTTTATCTTCCTGCATCACTTGGTCAGCATTAGTTTCAATATCACTCATGTCACTTTCCCTTAGATTTTTATTTACCTTTGATTGAATATCCTTTAATTCCAAGGGAATCAATTCATTAATTGTGCGTAAACTTTCCTGGCAATGACACAACACTTTGACATTCTGGACAACACCTTGTGCATCTGGGTACAATGTCAATACTTTGCCCAGAGGCCACAATGTTCGATATTGCTCAGTATCAATTAACACAATGTCACCTGGTTGAATGTTCTGTCGATTTACTGCCTCTGTCGCACAATAAAAGTGTTCACATAGTGTAAGAAGATATTCCTTATGCCACACATTAGACCAATGATCAATTACTTTATTTAACATTTTAAATTTATTACACAACACTGCTGCATCATTGTAATCTTCATCACTTTCTTCCAGATTATTTCAATAGACAGGGACAGCTTTTAATTTCCTTCCACATATTAGGTGAGAAGGTGTTAATACATCTGCATCAGGTGTATCACTCATGTACGAGAGAGGCCTATTATTTATACGATTCTCCGCCTCCACTAACACTGCATGGAATCCCTCCAAATTAATTCTCTTCTGGTGTAGTACTTTACGGAGACACCTCTTCAGTGTGCCTATCAGTCTTTCGTACAGCCCCCCCCTGCCAAGGGGCTCTACGAGTAATAAATTTCCAGGTACACCCTCGCTGGGTTAACAGAGATCGAACATCGTTACTATTATTCAATTCTATCAAGTGTTTAGCACCTACTACAAAATTCGTGGCATTATCCGAAATCATCAATCTCGGACAGGATCTCCTAGCTGCAAATTTTCCAAACAGCTGTATAAACTGTTCTGCAGACAAGTCCTGAGCCACTTCTAAATGAACTGCCCTAGTAGCAGTACAAGTGAACAAGCATTCATACACTTTCAGTGGAACACCATCTGAAGTACCTGTTAAAATGATTGGATTACTATAGTCTACACCTGTTACATCAAATGGTTTCACTAACTGTACACGCTCCTTTGGCAATGGTATAGGACCTGGGAACATATAGGATCTGGCATCCACACGGTGACATATTACACAAGCTTTACTCACCCTTTTTGCACTTTTTTGTCCTTGTGGAATCCAGAAAGTTTCCCTAATACAATTTAAGGTATCTTGTACCCCACCATGCATTACATTTTTGTGACCATTTAAAACAATTAAATTTGTTAGATGATGAGTTTTGGGGAGTAAGATAGGGTGTTTAGCATAATCACCTATTTCAGCATTTTGTAACCTACCTCTGCACCTAATTACATTGTTCTCTAAATACAGCCCCAATTTCTCTATTATGGAACCTTTCACAATTTAATCTCATTTCCATAGATTTCTTCCTGTACCCTCTTTATCCAATATTCAAGAGGATGTGAAAACTTATATGAGATATTCATCTTGTTTAGAAATTTAAACACCAACTTAGTTACACTGATTAGTTTGGGTAAAGAAGAATACCTATTTATATCAATGGCTAAGAAAGGATAAACTATTGGAGCAGTGGTCATAGTAATTTCAACAGGAGCAATACACGCCTTTTGTACAGGCCAATTACCTTTATTTACCAACCAGATCGGTCCATTAAACCATGATACAGTATTTACAAATTTAGCATAAGGTAACCTCGAGACAAGAAATCAGCTGGATTCTCCTCACCAGGTATATGATTAAATGTTAACATATGCTGACCCAAACTATTATACTTCTCTTGCATCTGATTAATTTCAGCGACTCTGTTTTGTACATACACAATTTTACTCTTTCCATTACGAATCCATTGTAAGGATACCTCATTATCAGACCAAATAACAGTGTCGCTAATATTTATCTCCTGCAACTTATTTCTTATATAATTAGCTAATTTGACACCTACATAAATGGCTGTTAATTCCATCTGAGGTAAGGTACGTGATTTAATTGGAGACATTTTAGCCTTAGACATAACAAGAGAAATAACACTATTACATTGAAGATAAGCAACTGCTCCATATGCCAATTTTGAAGCATCACAAAAAATGTGGAGTACATTTTTCCCATTTGGATTAGCCACCTGACGTGGGAACTCCAACATTGGAATTTTCTCATAATCACAAATTATTCATCCCACCTGTTAATGAATTCTCAGGTAGAATTCATCCCAAGCATATTTAAGTTTCCATGCTTCCTGAATTAATAATTTCCCTCTTATAGTAAGGGCTGACACTAAACCTAGTGGATCAAAACATTTGGAAACTTCAGCAAGCAAAACTCTTTTAGTTAATTTATTGGGCATACTGTAATTATTAGGTTTTAACATTAACAAATCTCTCTCAGTATCCCAAGTTAATCCCAATACATTATTACATTTTGGCACTTCATCTCCAGGGTAATCTTTACTTATTTTGTCCTTTAATTTGGATGAATTACTATTCCATTCCCTCAGAGGCATATTTGCACTTTGCATTATTTTAATAGCCTCTCCATAAGTCATTAACAGTTCCTCTTCAGTTGACGTCACACCCAGGAAATTGTCCACATAAAACTGTTTGCTCATTACTTTACTCAATGGACTTCCCGTACGTTTAAGGTGTGTATTTATCGTCGCTAGAGCGACGAAAATTATGCACATTACATTAGCGTGCCTGTACCACATCAACAAACAATGGCGTCTCCTCCCTGCTCCTCAGCGCAGGCACAGAGCTTCCCTCTCGATTCTCTTCTTTTAAAAATACACTTTAGTGCAAAGTAATGTATTAATCAGGTATATTTACATTATAAAATTATACAGCATAATTTTTGGGAAATTATTTTCCACAACATACTACTATACAGAAAGCCACTTGTTATGCTGAGCATTTCGGGCAAATTAAGTCAGTTTTGTCCCAGGATGCGACCCACACCAGTCGACTAACACCCAGGTACCCATTTTACTGATGGGGAACATAGAGAACAAGTATAAAGAAACACGAGCTTTAACCACCAGGCCACCAGAGCATGCAAGTAAACAAGCAATTAAATAAGTAAATAAGCAAGCATCCAAGCAGGAAAGTAAGCAAGCAAGCAAGCAAGCAAGTAAGAGGCACCTCCATTGAGGGGGATATACACCAAGATATTCTCCGTTTATATAGGTAATGTGACACACCCTTAGTTGAAGGATGTTTCTTACCTGGAGGACGTTTCTGGGGTCAGCGCCTCCGCGGCGCGGTCCATGATCAGGCAACAACAACCTACTCTCTAAGATGCCTTAATCATTAGTGACTGGACACCCTCGAAGAGAATGACACTACGGGAAGTTGAAAACCCAGATGAGTCGTAGGGATGTTAGCAAGTATATCTTCAGCCTTGGGGTTCTCAGGAAGTGGAACAATCTGGAGAGTGAAGTAGTAGAGGCAGGATCCATGCAAAGCTTTAAGAAGAGGTACAATAAGACTCTTGGAGCAGGGAGAGAATGGACCTAGTAGCGAGCACTGAAGAGGCTTGGCCAGGAGCTGTGACCCGACTCCTGCAGACACATATAGGGAACTTGGGTGTTACTGGGACGTCACAGAGGGTTCGCTGCGCGATCGGAGAAAGGTAATACCAGTCCCCAGTACGTCAGTACACGTGAAAAGAATAGTGCAGGGTGCGGCATCAATTTATATTGCAGTTAAATGTTGAAGATTTGAAGTAAATCAGACGAGATGTTCATGAGAGTGAAGATGAGACTGATGAGTGATGTGAGGAAGATGAGACTGATGAGTGATGTGAGGAAGATGAGACTGATGAGTGATGTGAGGAAGATGAGACTGATGAGTGATGTGAGGAAGATGAGATATGATGATGTGAGGAAGATGAGTGATGTTGAGGAAGATGAGACTGATGAGTGATGTGAGGAAGATGAGACTAATGAGTGATGTGAGGAAGATGAGACTGATGAGTGATGTGAGGAAGATGAGACTGATGAGTGATGTGAGGAAGATGAGACTGATGAGTGATGTGAGGAAGATGAGATGATGAGTGATGTGAGGAAGATGAGACTGATGAGTGATGTGAGGAAGATGAGACTGATGAGTGATGTGAGGAAGATGAGACTGATGAGTGATGTGAGGAAGATGAGACTGATGAGTGATGTGAGGAAGATGAGACTGATGAGTGATGTGAGGAAGATGAGACGATGAGTGATGTGGGGAAAGATGGACTGATGAGTGATGTGGGAAGGGGGGGGATGAGACTGATGAGTGATGTGAGGAGATGAGACTGATGAGTGATGTGAGAAGATATGACTGATGAGTGATGTGAGGAAGATGAGACTGATGAGTGATGTGAGGAAGACGAGACTGATGAGTGATGTGAGGAAAGTGGACTGATGAGTGATGTGAGGAAGATGAGACTGATGAGTGATGTGAGGAAGACGAGACTGATGGTGATGTGAGGAAGACGAGATGATGAGTGATGTGGGGAAAGATGAGACTGAATGATGTGATGGTAAAGGAAAGATGGGGACGGGATGAGTGATGTGAGTGACGAACCCTCAATCTCTAGCTGGGACGATGAAAGATGAATGAACGAGGGTAGAGAGTGAGGGTTGAGAGTGAGGGTAGAGAGTGAGGGTTGAGAGTGAGGGTTGAGAGTGAGGGGTTGAAAAGTGAGGGGTGAGAGTGAGGGTTGAGGAGGGGGTAGAGAGTGAGGGTAGAGAGTGGGGGGTAGAGAGTGAGGGTTGAGAGTGGGGGTTGAGAGTGAGGGTAGAGAGTGAGGGGTTGGAGAGTGAGGGTTGAGAGTGAGGGTAGAGAGTGAGGGTAGAGAGTGAGGGTAGGGGAGTGAGGGTAGAGAGTGGGGGTTTTGGAGTGAGGGTTGGAGAGTGAGGGTAGAGAGTGGGGGTAGAGAGTGGGGGTAGAGAGTGAGGGTTGAGAGTGAGGGTTGAGAGTGAGGGTAGAGAGTGAGGGTGAGAGTGAGGGTTGAGAGTGAGGGTTTGAGAGTGAGGGTAGAGAGTGAGGGTAGAGAGTGAGGGTTGAGAGTGAGGGTTGGAGTTGAGGGTAGAGAGTGGGGGTTGAGAGTGAGGGTAGAGAGTGAGGGTAGAGAGTGAGGGTTGAGAGTGAGGTTTGAGAGTGGGGTTTAGAGAGTGAGGGTAGAGAGTGGGGGGTAGAGAGTGAGGGTAGAGAGTGAGGGTAGAGAGTGAGGGTAGAGAGTGAGGGTAGAGAGTGAGGGTAGAGAGTGAGGGTAGAGAGTGAGGGTAAGAGAGTGAGGGTAGAGAGTGAGGGTAGGAGAGTGAGGGTTTAGAGAGTGAGGGTAGAGAGTGAGGGTAGAGAGTGAGGGTAGAAAGTGGGGTAGAGAGTGAGGGTAGAGAGTGAGGGTTAGAGAGTGAGGGTTGAGAGTGAGGGTTGAGAGTGAGGGTAGAAAAGTGAGGGTAGAGAGTGAGTGGGTAGAGAGTGGGGGTTTGAGAGTGAGGGTAGAGAGTGGGGGGTTGAGGTGAGGGTAGAGAGTGAGGGTGAGAGTGGGGGTTTAGAGAGTGGGGGTAGAGAGTGGGGGTGAGAGTGAGGTAAGAGTGAGGGTGAGAGTGAGGTGGAGTGAGGGTAGAGAGTGAGGGTTGAGAGTGAGGGTAGAGAGTGAGGGTTGAGAGTGAGGGTTGAGAGTGAGGGTTGAGAGTGGGGGGTTGAGAGTGAGGGTTGAGAGTGAGGGTTGAGAGTGAGGGTTGAGAGTGAGGGTTGAGAGTGAGGGTAGAGAGTAGGGTAGAGAGTGAGGGTAGAGAGTGAGGGTTGGGGAGTGGGGGTTTTAGGAGTGAGGGTTGAGAGTGAGGGTAGAGAGTGAGGGTAGAGAGTGAGGGTTGAGAGTGAGGGTAGAGAGTGAGGGTTGGAGTGAGGGTTGAGAGTGAGGGTTGAGAGTGAGGGATGAGATGGAGGGTTGAGAGTGAGGGTTGAGAGTGAGGGTTGAGAGTGAGGGTTGAGAGTGAGGGTTGAGAGTGAGGGAAAGGAGAGTGAGGGTAGAGAGTGGGGGTTTTAGAGAGGGGAGGGTTGAGAGTGAGGGTTAGAGGTGGGGGTTGAGAGTGAGGGTAGAGAGTGAGGGTAGAGAGTGAGGGTTGAGAGTGGGGGTTTTGAGAGTGAGGGTAGGGGAGTGAGGGTAGGGGAGTGAGGGTGGGAGAGTGAGGGTAGAGAGTGAGGGTTTGGGGAGTGAGGGTTGAGATGAGGGTTGAGAGTGAGGGTTGAGAGTGGGGGTTTTAGAGAGTGAGGGTAGAGAGTGAGGGTAGAGAGTGAGGGTTGAGAGTGGGGGTTTTAGAGAGTGAGGGTTGAGAGTGAGGGTAGGGGGTGGGGGTAGAGAGTGAGGGTTGAGAGTGAGGGTTGAGAGTGAGGGTTGAGAGTGAGGGTTGAGAGTGAGGGTAGAGAGTGAGGGTTGAGAGTGAGGGTAGAGGTGAGGGTAGAGAGTGAGGGTTGAGAGTGAGGGTTGAGAGTGAGGGTGAGAGTGAGGGTTGAGGTGCGGGTAGAGAGTGGGGGTTTTGAGAGTGAGGGTTGAGAGTGAGGGTAGAGAGTGAGGGTTGAGAGTGAGGGTTGAGAGTGAGGGTTGAGAGTGAGGGTTGAGAGTGAGGGTTGAGAGTGGGGGTTGAGAGTGAGGGTTGAGGTGAGGGTTTGAGAGTGAGGGTAGAGATTTGGGGGTTTTGAGAGTGAGGGTTGAGAGTGAGGGTAGAGAGTGAGGGTTGAGATTTGGAGGGTAGAGAGTGAGGGTAGAGAGTGAGGGTTGAAAAGTGAGGGTTGAGAGTGAGGGTTGAGAGGAGGGTTGAGAGTTGAGGGTGAGAGTGAGGGTTGAGAGTGGGGTTGAGAGTGGGGGGTTGAGGTGAGGGTTGAGAGTGAGGGTTGAGTGTGAGGGTTGAGAGTGAGGGTTGAGAGTGAGGGTTGAGAGTGAGGGTTGAGAGTGAGGGTTGAGAGTGAGGGTTGAGAGTGAGGGTTGAGAGTGAGGGTTGAGAGTGAGGGTTGAGAGTGAGGGTTGAGGTGAGGGTAGAGAGTGAGGGTAGAGAGTGGGGGTTTTAGAGAGTGAGGGTTGAGAGTGAGGTTAGAGAGTGAGGGTTGAGAGTGAGGGTAGAGAGTGAGGGTAGAGAGTGGGGGTTTTGAGAGTGAGGGTAGAGAGTGGGGGTTGAGAGTGAGGGTTGAGAGTGGGGTTGAGAGTGAGGGATGAGAGTGGGGGTTGAGAGTGAGGGTTGAGAGTGGGGGTTTGGGAGGTGAGGGTTGAGAGTGAGGGTTGAGATGAGGGTAGAGAGTGAGGGTAGAGAGTGAGGGTGAGAGTGAGGGTTGAGAGTGAGGGTAGAGAGTGAGGGTTGAGAGTGAGGGTAGAGAGTGAGGGTAGAGAGTGAGGGTTGAGAGTGAGGGTTGAGAGTGAGGGTAGAGAGTGAGGGTAGAGAGTGAGGGTAGAGAGTGAGGGTAGAGAGTGAGGGTTGAGAGTGAGGGTTGAGAGTGAGGGTTGAGAGTGGGGGTTGAGAGTGAGGGTAGAGAGTGAGGGTAGAGAGAGTGAGGGTTAGAGAGTGAGGGGTTGAGAGTGAGGGTAGAGGGGTGAGGGTTGAGAGTGAGGGTAGGGGAGTGAGGGTAGAGAGTGAGGGTTGTAGAGTGGGGGTTTTGAGAGTGAGGGTTGAGAGTGGGGTTGAGAGTGAGGGTAGAGATGAGGGTTGAGAGTGAGGGTTAGAGAGTGAGGGTAGAGAGTGGGGGTTTGAGAGTGAGGGTTGAGAGTGAGGGTTTGAGAGTGAGGGTTGAGAGTGAGGGTTGAGATGAGGGTTGAGAGTGAGGGTTGAGAGTGAGGGTTGAGAGTGAGGGTTGAGAGTGAGGGTTGAGAGTGGGGGTTTTGAGAGTGAGGGTTGAGAGTGAGGGTTGAGAGTGAGGGTTGAGAGTGAGGGTTGAGAGTGAGGGTAGAGAGTGAGGGTTTGAGAGTGAGGGTAAGGTGGGGGTTTAGAGAGTGAGGGTTGAGAGTGAGGGTAGAGAGTGGAGGGTAGAGAGTGAGGGTTGAGAGTGAGGGTAGAGGTGAGGGTAGAGAGTGAGGGTTGAGAGTGGGGGTTGAGAGTGAGGGTAGAGAGTGAGGGTTGAGAGTGAGGGTTGAGAGTGGGGGTTTGAGAGTGAGGGTAGAGAGTGGGGGTTGAGGTGAGGGTTGAGAGTGAGGGTTGAGAGTGAGGGTAGAGAGTGAGGGTTGAGAGTGAGGGTTGAGAGTGGGGTTGAGAGTGAGGGTTGAGAGGGGAGGGTGAGGTGAGGGTTGAGGTGAGGGATGAGAGTGAGGGTAGAGAGTGAGGGTTGAGAGTGAGGGTTGAGAGTGAGGGTTGAGAGTGGGGTTGGGGAGTGAGAGCTGAAAGTGAATTTTAAGAGTGAAGAATGAGAGTAAGTGTTGAGAGTGAATGTTAAGAGTGAAGGTTGAGAGAGTGTTGAGAGTGAATATTAAGAGTGAGAGTTGAAAATGAATGTTAAGAGTGAAGGTTGAGAGTAAGTTTTGAGGGTGAGATTTGAGAGTGAAAGTCTCCTGTTATGCAGAGCATTTCGGGCAAATTATGTCAGTTTGTCCCTGGATGCGTCCCACACTAGTCAACTAATACCCAGGTACCCAACTAATACCCAGGTACCCATTTTACTGTTGGGTGAACATAGACATCCAGTGTGAGGATGCACGTCCGATGTTTCCACCACTTCGCCGGTCATGAAACCTTGATCTTCACCCTGTGAAGCCAGAATTCTAGCCGCCAGGCCACAGGACGCCGTATTTACATTATGGGAGCCATGATTAAAAAACTGTTGTGGTAAGTGTACCATGATGCACCCTACAAGTGCCAAAATCATAAATGACTGCACACACTCACAGTGACATAGCTTAGGTTTCGCTGGAACAACACGGAGGGTTCAGCCGGTGCTCCGTGGTCTGGTGACAAAAATCCTGGTTCGATTCCCGGCTAGGGTAGAAACATTGGGTGTGTTTCCTTACACCAACTGTCCATGTTCACCCATCAGTAAAATGGGTATCTGGGTGTTAGTCGACTGGTGATGATGGTGTGGGTCGCATCCTGGGACAAACTGACCTAATTTCCCCGAAATGCTCTGCTTAACAAGTGGCTTTCTAGTAGGTCATTGATGTCAGCTAGGACTGTATACCTTGTACACGTAGTAAATAAAGATATTATTATTATTATTATTATTATTATTATTATTATTACTATTATTATTATTATTATTATTATTATTATTATCATTATAATATCACGGTATGACTCCCTTGACGACCCGACCAGCCATAACAACACCAGACTTTGCTAGGCCAGCGAGGAACCATTATATTTTACAAATAATGACATAGCGAATGTTTATCCCTATTTTATCCTAGTGACATTTTAATAATAAGTACTTTTGATTTAGGTCTCTGGGAAAACCCACTCACCCCTTTGGGAGATTTTTGTACAGTAAAGTTTACGTGAGACTGAAGCCCAAACGAGTTTTTAATGTTCATTGGTATTAAAGATTGAACAAGGTAACCCCAGAGGGTTTTTCATTCCCCTGGTGTTGGATGCTTTTCTTACATATACACATAGAGGTTTGGATCTTTTGTGTACATACACATAGGTGTAGATTTCAGAATCTCTGATATTAGTCATGTTTAAATTTGATTAAATATAGTTGAGCTGAATATACTTATGTTACGTCGTTTAAATTGGTCTGGGGTTACTCGCATTATTATTATAATCATAACTAAGCGCTAGACCAAAAGGGTCATACAGCTCTGCTGCATTAGTCAATGTTTTTTTTTTTATTTTTATTTAAAAACAAACATAGTACAAAATATACACATAAAAACTGTTTTTGTCCAAAAAATGGACCAAAAACAAAACTTACACAATTATAATCTCACCACAAAATATACCTAATGTGCAGGATGATAGACCCTGGCAGCCACATAATGTGCAGGATGATAGACCCTGGCAGCCACATAATGTGCAGGATGATAGGGCCCTGGCAGCCACTAATGGCAGGATGGTTTGACCCTGGCAGCCACATAATGTGCAGGATGATAGACCCTGGCAGCCAACATAATGTGCAGGATGATAGACCTGGCAGCCACATAATGTGCAGGATGATAGACCCTGGCAGCCACATAATGTGCAGGATGATAGACCCTGGCAGCCACATAATGTGCAGGATGATAGACCCTGGCAGCCACATAATGTGCAGGATGATAGACCCTGGCAGCCACATAATAGTGGCAACCCGCCTTTGTTTTTATTGCCTGAAACAATGTGATATTATATATACGACATGACAACGTTTATAACCTATTTTCAAAAAGAATCATTTTTAATTATTGACAGTTAGTACATACAAACTAGCAAGTCTTAGCAGTTTCAACTTACATTTGATAAAGTTGTATATAAAAAGCTAACAGAATACACTATAGATGCATTATGAGTTTAATACTAAGCCATTTAATAAAAAAAAAAACGTGTAATTAATGGGAAAAAAAAAAAACAAACCTCTTACCCCTTCCCAGTGCTAAAATTTCAATTTACACACTGAAGAAACACAGTCAGTGAAGAATCAAACAGTAAAACCTACCAGCCCTATTAACCACATTTCACAATATTGTACATTCATCTCCCATTGTTCAGTTTGTTACCCGCATCACAATAGTTATAAAAAAACCCACTGTATTCTTACATCACAAAAATTTTTTAATACAAGAACACAGTATCGGATCCTCACATACTATATAACAGCAAACAGTGTCCAAAAAATTTAAAGCATTTCATGTTAACTCGGCGCGAACGCAGACAAAAAAAAAAATCTCCTCATAAAAATTATACTGTATGTAACAAAAAGTCTAAAGAAAAACACAAACAAAAACCAATCGGGGAGAAATTTGATACATATTCTTGTACAAAAAAAAACCCCAAAATGAAACTGTTTCTTACCCTGACTTTCA
>NW_026509982.1:0-14018 GCF_026875155.1 Cherax quadricarinatus | reverse complement strand
TTTTGTGGTCAATTAGGGTGGCTGAGAACTGGGTGATCCGGAGGTGTATTAAAATTTTTGAGTGAAACTTTTTAAAAACCTAGAATTTGCTTATACCTTTTGCATACCCCTTTTTATTTTGCTGCTGAAAACAGAATTGAAGTCCCCCAAATTTATTGTTCGCAATTTTTTTTAAGCCCCCGGAAGACCTGGAAAAGTTTCTAAGAATGGTCCTGGGTAGGAGGGCGGTAACTAGTTCTACTAAGATGGGTTTGGTCTTGGGAAGCAGCACTTCAAACCATAGAATCTCCAGTTTATTGTTATTTAAATCAGGTCTTGGGTTGTAAGCTAAGTCATTTCTAATGTAGGCACATACTCCACACCCTTCTGTTCCTATCTAAGCGTTTTTATTTGTAACCTTCTATTTGGACCTGGGTCGTCAGTCACCGAAATCCAACCAAGATTCAGAGATGGTTATAACTGCCGCCCTAATTTTGTTAGCTAGATCCTAATCTCTGCCAATTTAGGAAGAGTGATCTTGCTTGACATGAAAAGTGAAGGCCTTTTTCATAAAACAATCATAATCATCATATATGGAATGGGTCATTTGTATTAAAATTAGGTAAATCATGTCATCCCCTGCTAAAGGGAACTGTCCCAAAGTGCATTTGTTCACACAAATGAATTCTGGCACCGTTGCTATAATTGACATACATCCATTATGCACCACCCCTTACACATTTTACATAAGGTGTTTTTCTGTTCTTCTTTCGTACACTTTACTGGCTCTCTCTCTTACGGCTCACTCCTTACCCTCTCACTTCTTACTGGCCTCCTTTACCCAAACTTCACTACCTCTCACTTTTACGGTCACTCTTATCCTCATTTCTTATGGCTCTCTCTCTCTCTTAATTGGTTCATCTCTTACTGGCTTCTCTCTTACTGGTTCACTCTCTTACGGTTCATTTCTAACTGGCCACTCTCCCCCCTCACTCTCTTAGGGGGCTCTCTCTCTTACGGCTCACTCTCTTACCTCACTCCTACGGCTCACTCTCATACCCTCACTTTCTCCCCGGGCCACTCTCTTACTGGCCAACCTCTTACTAGTTCACCTCTTACTGGCCACTCTCTTAACTGTCTCACTCTTTAAACCCTCACTCTCTTAGGCTCACTCTTCCCCCTCACTCTTACGGGCTCACTCATTACGGGGTCACTCTCCAACTGTTCTCTCTCTACTGGCTCACTGTCTTACCCCTCACTCTCTTACTGGCTCACTCTCTTACCTCTCACTCTCTTACTGGCTCACTCACTTACGGGCTCACTCTCTTACCCCTCACTCTCTTACTGGCTCACTCTTACCCCTCACTCTCTTACTGGCTCACTCTCTACTGGTTCACTCTCTCTCTCTCTCTCTCTCTCTCTCCCCTCTCCCCTTCTCCCCTATATATATAATATATTATATTTTAAAATATATATTATATATATATATTTTATATATATAATTATATAATATATATATATATATATAATATATATGTCGTGCCGAATAGGCAGAACTTGCGTCTTGGCTTAATAGCAACCCCTCATCTGCCATATAGGACAAGCGAAAATTTGTGTTGGAATAATTTCCCCAAAAATCATTCTTAACCTAACGAAAAAAAATAAAATTTCACTGTGTTTGGTTAGTATTAAATTATTGTAAACAAATCTAAAATATATTTAGTTGGGTTAGGCTAAATAAATTGTTCTTGTTATAATAAGGTTAGGTAAGTTTTCTAAGATTCTTTTGGGCAAAATTATAGATTTTTACATTATCACTAATGAAAAAAAATATTCTTTAACGTATAAGAGAAAATTTAAGAAAGGACTTAAATTTTAAATGAGTTCTTGCTAATTGACCAGTTTTAAAATATTCGGCCACGACATATATATATTTATATATATATATATAATTATATATATATAATATATATATATATATATATATATAATATATATATATATATATAAATATAATAATATATAAATATATTATATAATATATATATATATTATATATATATATATATAATATATTATATATAATATATATATATATATACGTATATGTATATTATTGTGACCACGAACGAGTGGTATGACAATAACAAACACTGCATAGCCAAGGAAATCGAGCCCATGCTGCATTGGCCTGCCTCATGGTGGGCGAAAACTTGTGACGCCTTAATCCACTGGACCATACCATCCTTAATTGTAACGCATCCAGCGGAAGTGGATGTTGTACTCGATACCCAAGGACTACGTTGGGGTGGATGACTCCAGGCTAATTTCATTCAAATCCCTGTTTGGTGTACTAGTACAACGAGTCCCTCCACACCATCGTGTGTCCTTGAGTAGCGAGTACAGCAAACCAGTTCCGCTGTTACGCTGCTGTTAAGGATTGTATGGTCCAGTGGATTAGGGCCATGAGTTTTCGCCCACCATGAGGCAGGCCAAAGCAGAATGGGTTTGAGTCCTTGGCTAGTCGCAGTGTTGGTAAATGATATATTATATATATATATATATATATTAATATATATATATATATATATATATAATATATATATATATATATTTTATATATATATGCGTGCCGAATAGTAAAAATGGCAATTAGCAAAACTCATTAAAATTTAAAGTCCTTTCTAAAATTTTCTCTTATACGTTTAAAATTATTTTTTTTTCTTTAATGTTTAATGAAAAAAATTTTTTAATTTGCACCAAAAGAATTTTAGAAAACACCTAACCTTATTATAACAAAAAAATTTTTATTTTAGCCTAACCCAACCAAATATTTTTGTTTTTTAATAATTTTTTTTTTTTTGTTTTTTTTTGTTTTTCGTTGGTTCAAATGTTTTTTGGCGAAATTATTACATACAAAATTTTTCACTTGCCATATGGCAAGAGGGGTGATATTTAACCCAAAGATCGCATTCTGCCTTTTCGGCACGACATATATATATATATATTATAATATATAATAAATTTATATAAATATTTTAAAATTTTATATATATATAATAATAAAGAAAATTATGATGTCAACAATATACTAATAAAATAAAAATGATATAGATAATAACTATAATTGAAGGGACAAAAAATTTTGGGGAAAAGCAAAGGGGTGAATGTAGAGAGTTTTAACCAACACTCTTATATACTGTGAAGGAGGGGTGAATGTTGAAACGGGGGAAAAGGGCGGAGCAGTGTTTCATGTGTGTTTTGAATATAATCTAGAATTCCTATTTAAAAATTAGGAGAAGGGTGTGGGGGTTACCGAACTTTTTACGCAGCGGTGAGGAAGGGTGTTGAGGTGGTTCGGACATGTTAGAGAAGGGAAAACAAAAAGAATGATTCGGAGTGTATAAATCTCTGGAGGAAGGGGGGTAGGGTAAACCTAGGAAATGTGGGTAGGGGGTAAGGGGGTTTTTTGTGCAGGGGTTTGGGCCCCTTCCAGAACAGCGTGAGCGATTTGATAGGGGGAAATTTGGAGAAAAAAGGGTTTTTTTAAGACATTGCTGTAGGATGAAAGGGAAACATTTATGAAGGGGTTCGGGGAAACCGGCGGGCCGGACTTGACCCCTGGGGAGGGAAAAGTACAGTCCCTGCATTTAAAAGGGGGGGGGTTTTTAAATGTTGCAGTTTTAAAAACTGTAGTGAAAGCACCCTTCGGAAAAACAGTGATGGAGTAATATGGTAAAAGTTTTTTTTTTTCGGGTCCCCCTGCCTTGGGGGAGACGACCGATGTGTTTAAAAAAAAATTATAATAATTTAGATAAAAATAACATAAAATAATAAAATAAAAAAAAATATTTTTGGGGAGGGGGAGATTCTTCACAGGAACACACATACACAATTCGACCACGAAGAGGACCGGAGCCGTGACTCGACCCTTGAAAACCCCGAACAGGTGACCACGCAAAACACACAAAAATTTTCCAACACATACAAACAAAAACACCAAAAAAGGAAAAGATAAAGGGGGAGGAAAGAAAATAACCTGAACGACCCCCCAAACACACATTCATTTGATAAAATTACCAAACTGGGGGGACTGTGGTCTTTCTCCCGGGTTTAACCTGCAGTGGCAACATAAAACACCTAATTTCCCGTCATTAACCTGCAGCGGTACTTTAATACACTTAACTTTCCCGTCTTTAACCTGCAGCGGTACTTTTTACCCCTAATTTATCCAGTCATTAACCTGCAGCGGGCACATTTAATACCTCTAATTTTCCACGTCATTAAATCACGGCTCTAAACATTCTTTTGAAACGGAAAATTTTTTTAAAAGGGGTTAACTCTTGTATTGCGGGGGTTTTTCCTTGAAATTATACACTGGGTAAAAATTCTTGTTCATTTGTGGCACTTTCCCCCTTACAATTATCCCCTATTTTTCCTCCAAAACCCTTATAAAAAACCCCCTCCAAAATAAAATAAAATAAAAAAATATAAAAAAAATACTAAAAAAATATATAAAAAATAATCATAAAAATACAAAAACCCAATACCCAAACCCCCCACCCTAAAAAAAATATATAAAAATAAATACAAAAATAAATTAAAATATAAAAAATATTAAAAAAATAAATAAACAATAAATAAAAATATACAACCCTATATAAAACCAAATATAAAAAATCCTATCCCAAATCCTCTAAAAAACAAAAAAAATATATAAAAAATATTAAAAAATATATAAAAATAATAACAAAATAAAAAAACCCACATATTAAAAAACCATACTATTGAAAATAATAAAAAACCCATAATAAAATAACATAAAAAAAAAAAACCAATTAAACAAATATTAAAAAATAATACAAATAATACAAAAAATCATAAAAAACCTATATTAAAAAACCCCTATTTTACAACCAATCAAAAAAAAAATATATACAAAACCAATGTACTAAAAAAAAAATATAAAAACCCAAAAAAAACCATAATTAAAAAAAACACTAAAAATACAATAAAAACTAAAAAAATATATACAAAATAATATATAAAAATACACCACCAAACTATACAAAAACCACCACTAAAAAAAAATACATAAAAACCCCCCCTCCTACTAAAAAAACTAACAAAAATCATAAAAAATCAATAAAACACATCAAAATAAAAATTTTACAACCAACCCCCATCCTCAAGAACCTCCACTACAACCACCACCCCTACAAAAACCTCGTAAACAAATCACACTCCCAACCCCTTTTAACAGCCACTATAAACCCATACCAAACCTCACAAAACCAATCATCACTACAACACCCCTCCCCCCCCCCCAAAAACAACCTCCTACAACAACCACACTCTACCCATAATACAAAACCACCTCATTACAACCACCATCACACAACAACCCCATCACTACAAAACCACACTACCAACCATCATTTCAACAACCATTTTCACTAAAACAACCATCACTACTGCAAAAAACCATCCTACAACAACCCATCGACAAAACACCATCACTACACAACCATCACAAATGAAACCCCATCCTACAACAACCACCAGCACTAAAACCACCACACTCTACAACCATCACTACTGCAACCACCTCCTAAACAACCACCACGCTATCAACAACCATCACTACCAACCATCACTCAACAACCCCTCACTACAAAACCATGCACTAAAAAAAACCTCCTATACAACCCACTACAACAACCCCACCCAACAAAACACCATCACTCAACAACCACCTCACTACTCCAAAAACCACTGTCACTACTACAACAATACATCAACAACCATCACACTGAAACCACCATCACACAACAACCACCATCGCTCTACAAAACATCCTACAAAACCCATACTACAACCCACCATCCCAACAAAACCAATCACTACCCCAACACCACCTCATACACAACAACCCCATCATCTACAACAACCACCATCACTACTCCAACAACCACCACAACCCCAACAACCACCATCACTATTCCAACAACCACCTCCCCCTCCAGCAACCAACCCCTCAACCCGCTATTAACAATCTAATGGAAGGGGAAAGTCGTAAGGGGCCCACCAATGTCAACCCGAATTACATGTTTAGTATATATGTCCCGTGCTCGTTGGGTAACCCCCGGGCTCAGGGGTTTTATCCTCTACAAATATGGATTATCTCTACAAATCATGGATTTCTCTAAAAATCTGGATTACTCTTTTCAATCATGGTTTCTCCCACAAATCAGGGATTCTCCTACAAATCAGGTTTTAAACTCTCAACAAATAGGTTTTACTTCTACAAATCAGGATTTACTTTTTCAAATCATGGATTACTCTTACAAATCTGGATTACTCTCCAAAATCATGGATTACTTCCACAAACATGGTTTACCTACAAAATCATGGATTACCCCACAAATCAGATTACTCTCCACAAATCAGGTTACCCTCCAAAAATTTTAGGGATTATCTCCCAATCAGGGTTTACTCTAAAAAATCATGGATTCCTCCCAAATACGGATTACCCCACAAAATCTGGATTCTTAAAAAAATGGATTACTCCCTAAAAGCGCTTATAAATGGGGTTAGGGTTTAAATTTGCTAAAATTTTTGTGTATAAAATTTTGTATTACGTAATGGGAATTATATACATAACTCTAAAACCCCGGGGCCCTTGTAATGGCCCCAACCTCGGGGGCGTTGACCCCCACTATAATGGCCGGACCCCCGGGGGCGTGACCCCCGAGGCCTAGTAATGGCCCGGGACCTCGGGGGCATTGACCCCCGGAAACCCCGCAATTAACAGTGAACACCTGTATTTTTTGTGTGTTTACCTTTTAAAACTGGACTTTACTCCCACAAAACGCCGCTCGGCGGGCCATGGGGAAACCGAACCACTGCATACTTTTTTTATCCACTGTTGTGTTATCGTTATTAGTGGTTACCTTAACCCCAAAAAGAGAACTAGGGTTAAACATAAATTTTAATTTTTAAGTGGGGGTTTTAAGCCAGTAAAGGTCTGGGTCAGTGACCAAGAACTCTAGCTGTGCGCATCATATGACAAGACCACGTCAGGAAACATTTGTCCGTTTCTGACAAACTTTACCTAACCAAACCTAAAAAACGTCGGGAAACATTGTCCATTTTTTCCTGACAAACCTTACCAAACCCAAACTGAAACCAGCGTCGGAAACACTTTGTCTGTTTCCTGAAAACCTTCCTAACAAACCCTGAAGACCACGTCAGGAAACACTTTTTCTGTTCCTGACAAACCTTACCTAACCTAACCTGAAGCCAGGCAGGAAACACTTGTTCTTTTCCCTGACAAACCTTATTAACCTAACAAAGACCACTTCAGGAAACCTTGTCTGTTTCCTAAACAAATTTTACCTAACCTAACCTGAAGCCGCGCGGGGAAACATTGTTCTTTTTTCCTAAAAAAACCCTTACCTAACCTAACCTAAAGACCGCTCGGAAACATTGTTCTGTTTCCTGCAAACCTTATCAACCTAACCGAAACCACGTCGGGAAACACTTTTTCTGTTTCCTGACAAACCTTACCTATAACCTGAAGCCAGCGCGGGAAACACTGGCCTTTCCGCAAACCTTATCTAACCTAACCTGAAGACCAGCGTCAGAAACATTGTCCTGTTTCCTGACAAACATTACCAAACCCAAACCAAACCCAGCGTGGGAAACACTTGTCCTGTTTCCTGACAAACTTTACCAACCCAAACCTGAAACCACGTTCAGGAAACTTGTCATGTTTCCTGACAAACCTTACCTAACCTAACCTGAAGACCGGTCGGAAACACTTGATTTTTCCCTGAAAAACCTTCCCTAACCTAACCTAAGACCGCGTCAGGAAAAACTTTTTTCTTTTTCCCGACAAACCCTTCCTAACCAAACCCTGAAGACCAGGGTCGGGAAACACTTTTCTTTTTCCCTACAAACCTTATTAACCTAACCTGAAGACCGCGTCAGGAAAACTTGTCGTTTCCTACAAACTTTACTAACCTAACGAAGACCGGTAAAAAACACTTGTTTTTTCCTGAAAAACCCCTTACCAAACCCTAACCTGAAAAACCAGCTCAGAAACACTTGTTCTTTTCCTGCAAACCTTATCTAACCTAACCTGAAGACCAGCGTCGGAAACACTTTTCTGTTTCTACAAACCTTCCCTAACCAACCCTGAACCCCCAGCGTCAAAAAACCTTGTCCTGTTTCCTGACAAACCTATCAACCTAACCTAAAACCACGTCGGGAAACATTTCCGTTTCCTGACAAACATTACCAACCAAAACCTGAAACCAGGCAGAAACCTTGCCCCTGTTTTCCTGAAAAACCCTTACCTAACCTAACCTAAAAGACCATGCCCGGGAAACATTTGTCCTGTTTCCTGAAAAACCTTATCAAACCCTAACCTGAAGACCAGCGCGGGAAACATTTGTTCTGTTTCCTGACAAACCTTATCTAACCTATTACCTCTTTCTTAGGGGGATAAATAAAAAAAAGGGTTCAGACGTAAGAGGTCACACAACCAGTGGGTAAAAGGGGGGAGGGGTTCAAGCTCCCGGACACTCAGGTGAAACCCGGAAAATTTTCCCCCCCTGCCAACTTCCGGCTGTGAGTTTTTGACTTCCGCGCCCCTCCAACACCCCGAAAAACGACAATGTCAATAAGCATTTCCGTAGAAGCAGCGTCATTACTTTCTATTTTTTTAATAATATATATAAATATTATATATTTTAAATATAGTATATTTAATAATATATATATATTTAAAAAAATATAAAAAATTATTTATATATATATTATATACGATATATAATAAGGTCAATTTCAAGAAATTTGTTCAAAAAAATTTAAATCCTTTTAAAAATTTTTTTTTTAAAATTTTTTAAAATATATTTTTTTTTATGTTAATATAAAATTTAAAAATTTTGTACTAAAAAACCTTAAAAAACTTACCTGACCTTTTTAAACAACTCAAAATTTTTTTTAGTCTAACCAACTAAATATATTTTAGAAAGTTTACAATAATTAATAAAACAAACACAAAGAAATATACTTTTTTTCCGTTCGTTTTAAATATTTTTGCGAAATTATTTCATAACAAATTTTTGCTTGCCTATCGGCAAGAAGGCATTGCTTTTAAGCCAAAATAGCAAACTTTACCTATTCGGCACAAAATTTTAAAAAAATTTTTTAAATTATATTTAATATAAAAATATATAATATATATTATATAAAATTTTATATTAATACTGGTGTCCTCTTTAGTACGAAGACAGGGCACCAAAGGTACAGCTCCCCCTTTATACAAATGATAATTATAAGCGTGAGAAGCAGGGCGGGGAGGGGAGAGGTTTCCAGCTCCCTCCAAGACCGGATGACTGACATATTTTCCCCTTTTTTCTTTCGAATAACTTCCAAAAGTCACGAGTTTTTTTTGTGTAAACTGAGATGGTTGTGGCCACCAGCCTGGAGTTCACGAGTGTTTTTGCGTGAACTGAATTTTTTAGTGGCGCAGCAGCCTGGAGTTCACGAGTGTTTTTGCGTGAAGCGAGAGGTTTGGGCAGCAGCCTGGAGTTCAATTTCGTATGGGGATCTTAAAGGGGCGCCTGATTTCCCTGTATCCCAAAACACGTTTATTTCCCACTATAATCTAACTTTCGATAATTACTAAACCCCATTTGATTAATATTCTTTCGTAAAGGGGAAGCCCGGCCTCCTTAATTCACGGAAAATTAACAAATCTTTGAGAACAATTGTTTTGCGAGCCAAACATTACATAAAGTGGGTTTTGGGACACGCAAAGGCTACTGGCCCAGATTAGGGAGAGTTTTGGGGGAAAAAAGATAAAAAAAAACAAATGAAGCATTTTACGTCTTTATTGAAACGTTTTGCCACACAGTGGGACTTACAACTCAAAACAGATCTCTTGGATTGATAAAGCTCAATGTGTGGGCAAATGAGTCAAAAAAGGAATTGTGTAATCTGCATTTGTTTCCCAAAACAAGCTCTATGTCCTAGACAAACTCTTGTGCCTAAACAAGCCTTGTGTCCATAGACAAGCTCTTGTGTCCATAGACAAACTCTTGTTCCAAAGACAACCTTTGGCCTAGCAAGCCTTGTGTCCATAGACAAATCTTTTGCCATAGACAAGCTCTTTTTGGGCATAGACAAACTTTGTGTCCAAGACAACTCTTGTGTCCTAACAAAACCCTTTGGGCCATAGACAAGCTCTTGTTCCATAGACAAGCTCTTGTGTCCATAGACAAACTCTTGTGCCATAAAAACTTTTTTGTCCAAAAAAGCTCTTTGTCCATAAACAAGCTCTTTTGTCCTAACAACTCTTGTGTCCAAGAAACTCTTGTGTCCATTTGTGTCCAAGGCAAGCCATTCCCCCCCACCCACTTGTCCCAAACTTTTTTCCCCAAATTCCCCCGGAATTAGCTTCAAAACTCCGGTACTAACAACCCACCTTCCATGCAAGCTTATATCAGTCCTCCAAAAAGGGGGGACCTCATTTTTGGGCCCGAAGACTGCACTGACAAAAAAACCGAATAAGTGATCCGCCCCTTATACGTTGATAACATACACGAGTATAGAAACATGTTATATTCAAGGTATCAGGGCAAAAAGGTAGGGGACAAGGTACAGGGGGTACAAGGATCAAGGGGACAAGGATCAGGGCTACAAGGGATCAGGGGTACAAGGGTTCAGGGCTCAAGGATCAGGGGCTACAAGGTATAGGGAAAGAGGGATCAGGGCTACGAGGTATCAGGGGTCGAGGTATCAGGCCGAGTACAGGGCTACGTTTCGGGGGTACAAGGTATCGGGGTTTCAAAGGTACAGGGCAAAGGATCGGGGTACAAGGATCAGGGCTACAAGGTATCAGGGTACAAGGGATAGGGCTACAAGTATCAGGGGGACAAGGACAGGGGTACAAGGGGTCGGGGTACAAGGTAACGGGCTACAAGGTACAGGGCTAAAGGATAGGGTACAAGGGATCAGGGCTACAAAGGGAACAGGGCTACAAGGTACAGGGGTACAGTACAGGCTCGAGGTATCAGGGGGTACAATGCAGGGGGACAAAAGTATCAGGGCTACAAGGGATCAGGGTACAAGGAACAGGGCTTTCAAGGTACAGGGACAAGTTTAGGGGGTAAAAAAGGTATCAGGGGTAAGGGGATCAGGGGGAACGGGTATCAGGGGTACAAGGTACAGGGCAACGGGGACAGGGGACAAGGTATCAGGGTTCAAGGGATCGGGGGTACAAGTATCGGGGTACAAGGACAGGGCTACAAGGTATCAGGGCTACAAGGTTTAGGGCTACAAGGTATAGGGCTCACGGGACGGGGACAAGGATCAGGGACAAGGTATCGGGCTACAAGGGTTTTTCAGGCTACAAGGTTCAGCGCTACAAAGGGATCGGGTACAAAGGGCAGCGTACAAGGTTCAGGTACAAGGTATCAGGGCTACAAGGGACGGGACAAGGTTTTAGGGCAAAAAGGTATCAGGGGGTACAAGGTACAGGGACAATTTCAGGGCACAAATTTCAGGGGGTACAAGGTACGGGTACAAAGGGTTTAGGGCACAGGTTCGGGGTCAAAGGGACGGGGTAAAAGGGTTCAGGGACGGTTCGGGGTCAAGGTTTGGGGGTCTCCGGTACCCCGTTCGCCAAAAAATTTTAAATTCCCCATTTAAAAATTTTTTTTTATATTCATTTTTTGTGTAAAAAGGTCGTTTACGGGTTTAAGCCCTCGGAACTTTAAGGGGTGGAGGCTGGGCGGGGAACTGAGGGAAATTACCCAAAGGGGTAAAAATTTAAAAACTCTGGGGTAAACAAGGGCTCAATAAAAAAATTTTATAAATCGCACAAAAAAAAAATTTATTAACGAGGCAATTTCGAAAAAGTTACATTTTTTCAAACAAATTTTAGTTTAACAGAATTAAAAATCCCAATTTTTTAGGGGCCATTCTTAGTTGGCAAAGCTGCTTTTTCTTTCTTTTTCCCGGGGTTCTGGGCTTCCAAGTCTAGTGGGGAATTTCGCGTACACAAAATTTTTTTGGGATTAATACAACAAAAAGTTCTCGAAACCCGGGTTAGTGTTGAATTTTAAAAAAAAGGTCCTTAGCAACGTCCCCTTAGTGCTGTTCTTGTTCCACCACTAATATACTCGTTTTCCCCTTATTCGATTTGGGTGAAGGGCCCCCCAAACCCCCCTCACACTGGGTCGAAGGGGTGTGGGAGCTGAAAGCACAAAGGTGCAGGAGGGGCATGGGGGAGCAAGCACTACAGGATTTCCTTTTGGAGTCGCACCCCCCGCTTTTGGGGTGACCCGAGCGCTGGAAAAGCTCAAAAATTCCCTTGTATAGTTTGCTACGTGGACTTCACTTGTCGAACGACAAAGTGTATTTTTCCCAGGGTATCAGGCAGGAACCACTCCACGACCTAGCCTAATTTTAAAGCGGGTTGCCTAGGTCACTAGTCTGTTTTAACAATTTTTGTGCCTGGGGTAATTAAAACGGGTATCATCCCGACCTAAGACTATCTAGTCACAGCTAGTTTTTCAACAATTTTTTTAGTGTTGGGGTAATTAAGTAGGCTATAAATCCCGACCAACCTAATTGCAAATGCTAGGCAGCTCTTGAAGGTGCCCTAAAAAACGTTTTCCTGGTCAACGCCCCCCCCCTTTCCCCACCCGGGCCCAAACTAAGCTTCATGGTGAATTGAACCAAAATCTAGCCTAACACCAGTGCGCTAAAAACCTGGACGGGGGCATCAACTAAGGCCCACGCAAGAAAAATTTTCATGACCCCCATACCCCCGCCAAACCACCTCATTTCTGAGTCCCAACCCCCATCAAAAGACGGGCCAATCACCATGAGCTGGGGAAATTGGGGAAGATGAAGTGTACCCAATTTTCAAGATGGATCCGGGTTACCAGGTGGAGTCCCCTAAAACGGTTTTATCTAGCAACTGTGGAGGGGAGGATCCGGTTTTCGAAACTTTTCACCATGGTTTTTAGTAATGTTTCCCAACCTGCAGATACCAGGGTGTTGACACATTTTTCTGTATTATGCCCATGGTGTCCCCGTTATAAAGGATGTTATTTTGCCTTCCCCTTTACATCTCCCCCCAGTACGTTATTTTGGCAGTGAGCAGATCTGCGACTAGGACCGCCAGATTTCCTATATATATTTCATGTTTCACCTTTATCTACTTTCCCCGCCATGGAACACAAGATGTAAAAATTTTCACGATGAGTTTTAGACTTCTCCCCGAGCCCGGCCCGGGCCAGGCTCGTACGTTACACTGACTTAAATTTTTTAACGGGCTACACACCACACAAAATCACACACACACACACACAACCACACAACACACACACACCCACACACACACACACACCACCACACCCACACACCCCCCACACCACACAACCAACACACACACAACACCAACACACACATCAACACCAAAACACAAAAACCCCAAAAAACAACACACACACACAACACAACCACACACACACACAACATACCAACCCCAAACACACACACACACCAAACACACACACACACCAAACACCCACACACACCCCCCACCACCACACACACACCACACACCCCCCACACACAAACCCCCACACCCCACACACACACACCACACACACCACACACACCAACACACACACCCACACACACAACCACACACACACCCCAAAAACACACCACACACCACACACACCACACCACCCCCAACACACACCCACACACACACCACCACACCACAACACCCCACAACCCCAAACACAACACCCCCCAACACACCACACACCACACACACCCCCCACACCCCACCCCACACACACACCCACACCCCCCCCCACACAACACCACACACCACACACACACACACCCCCACACCACCACCACAACCAACACACACACACACACCACACCCAAAAAACAAGGTCCTCCTTTCACTGTGTCGCTGTTGTTTTCTCCTTGCTGAGTAC
>NW_026509981.1:0-38286 GCF_026875155.1 Cherax quadricarinatus | reverse complement strand
ATAGTAGTATTATAGTAGTAACATAGTATAGTATAAGTACGTAGTTAGTAGATAGTAGTAGCATATAGTATATAGTAGTATAGCAGAGTATATATGTAGTAGACAGTAGTAGAGTATATAGCATATAGTAGTAGTAGCATATATTGTAGTAGTAGTAAGCAGTAGTAGTAGTAGTAGTAGAGTACAGTTGTAGTAGTAGTGATAGTATATAGGCAGAGTATAGAGTAGATACAGTAAGCGTAGTAGTATTAGAAGTGTAGTAAGAGAGAGTATAGTAGCATAGTAGTAGAGTATATAAATAACTCACACAAGAAGAGAGCACTTACGCACGTTTTTTGGGGCAGTCTTGGACCATTTACAAATGCGGGGTTGATAATTTGACAAGAAACGTTTCGCCCCCAGGGCTTCATCATCCAACAAGGGGGAATTTTGAAGAGCAAAGTGCGGGGTTTTTTTGTTTTTTCCATCAAAAGTTTTGTGACTTTTTTTTTTTCTGTGTTTTTTAAATGTGTCTTTTATTTTTGTTCTTTTTTTTTCTGGTCTTTTTTTTTTCGTGTCTTTTTTAAATTTTTTGTCTTTTTTATTCGTGTCTTTTTATCTGTGTCTTTTTTTTCTGTGTCTTTTTTATTCTGTGTCTTTTATATTTTTTGTCTTTTTTTATTCGTGTCTTTTTTTTTTGTTCTTTTTATTCTGTGTCTTTTTTTTTTTGTGTCTTTTTATTCTGTGCTTTTTTATTTTGTGGCTTTATATTTTTTGTCTTTTTTATTCTGTGTCTTTTTTTTTCTGTTCTTTTTTATTTTGTGTCTTTTTATTCTGTGTCTTTTATATTTTGTGTCTTTTTTATTCTGTTCTTTTTTTTCTTGTTTTTTATTTTTGTGTCTTTTTTTTTCTGTTCTTTTTATTTTTGTCTTTTTTATCTTTCTTTTATATTTTGTGTCTTTTTATTCTGTGTCTTTTATATTTGTGTCTTTTTTATTCTGTTTTTTTTATTCGTGTCTTTTTTATTTTTTGTCTTTTTTTTTTTGTGTCTTTTATATTTTTTGTCTTTTTTTTTCTGTGTCTTTTTATATTTTTTTCTTTTTTTTCGTTTTTTTAATTTTTTGGTCTTTTTATTCTGTGTTTTTATATTTTGTGTCTTTTTATTCTGTGTCTTTTTTATTCTGTGTCTTTAATATTTTGTGCTTTTTTTTTTGTGTCTTTATATTTTTGTGTCTTTTTATCTTGCCCTTTTATATTTGGGTGTCTTTTTTATTCTGTGTCTTTTATATTTTGGCCCTTTTTTTTTCTGTGTCTTTATATTTTGTGTCTTTTTATTCTGGTGTCTTTTTTATTCTGTGCTTTTATATTTGTGTCTTTTTTATCTGTGCCCTTTTATATTTTGTCTTTTTATTGTGTTCTTTTAAATTTTTGTCTTTTTTTCTTTCTTTTTTATTCTGTGTCTTTTAATTTTGTGTCTTTTTTATTTCTGTGTCTTTATATTTTGTGTCTTTTTATTCTGTGCTTTTAATTTGTTCTTTTTATTCTGTGTCTTTATATATTTGTGTCTTTTTTATCTGTCTTTTATATTCTGTGTTTTTTATTCTGTGTCTTTTTTTTCTTGTTTTTTTTATTCTTGTCTTTTTATATTCTGTGTCTTTTATATTCTTTTTTTTTTATTCTGTGTCTTTTTTATTTGTCTTTTATATTCTGTGTCTTTATATTCTTGTCTTTTATATTCGTTTTTTTTTAATTTTCCCTTGCCCTTTAATTCTGGTCTTTTTTATTCTGTGTCTTTTATTTCTGTTCCCATTGAATTTTGTAATTAATATTTAGAATTTTAAGGTATAAAATCGAGATTTTGCAGATTAAAGCTAAATGAACCTTTAATATTATCGTACCATTAAAAAATATATTTAATTAATATGATAAATAAATTATTAAAAGAAAATTAATATAGACAAATTTTTGATATATAACAATAAAAACAATTATATATATATATATAATATATATATATAATATAATATATAATATAAAATATAATATTATATAATATATATATATATATATATAGTGTTTGTCCTTACCTATATGGGTTCCAGGGGTCGAATCATAGCTCCTGGCTCTGTGACAGACATGGAAAGCGGCAAGGACACACACACATGCAGCTTTAATACCCACTGACCACTGATCTCTTTTTAAACAATAAACTAAACTTCCCCACATTATTTTTTTACTAGCAAAAAATACCTGTGAGAAAAAGCTGTAGGAGACGGAGGACCTGAAAAAATGTGATGTGAGTAGAGAGGAGAAAAGAAGAAAGAAAAAGGGGGTCATAATCATTGAGTCACCCCATTTTGGGGTTGTAAAAATTTAGGTTGTCCCCGGGGTGCTTTGGTGGGGGGTCGGCTGTTGAGAAAGGGTGGAGGACTACCACTGCACACCGACTAAGCTGCCAGAGCAGAGCAGTCCGGGTAGCATATGCAGCACAGCGGACCAGCTGTAAAAGGACGTCAGCAATCAAGACAGGAAAAAGGTAAGAATGTAAAGCAAAATCAAATTTTGCGGGAAAATAATCCATAACCAAGGCATTCTAAAACTACACTGAGTTGCTAGGGTCTTTATAAGTTGTGTCGTGTACTTGGAAAATTTTAAAAATTTTATTATTTTATTATTATTTTTATTTTTTATTATTATTATTATTATATTTTTATTATTTTATTATTTTTATTATTATTATTAAATAACCTGTTTGTTTTGGCCAGTAGGCCTGCTGCATGTTTCTTCTCCATTTTTAGGGTTAAGAACACACGAGCCAAAATAAAAAATTTCAAATTACCCTTATGGTGAACTTGTCAGGCTTCAACTTGGTTAGAAAAAGGGAAAAAAGAGTACAAATATTTAACCTTCTTTAAAACCATCCCACAGGGGGGTTGAACCCGTGATCAAGATCCAGAACTCCAGACCGTCGCGTTAGGTGACGGTCTGGATTTTAAACTCTGTGACCCGGGGTTTCTAACCCACCCGTGGAATGGTTTTTTTGAGTCGTTACGATTTCTGAGTCAGCTTGTTTTTAATTAAACCTTAACTTACACATTAATGAACAACATACAAGAAAAAAAAGGGTATCTTTTTTTCCGAAACGTTGAAGATTAAAAACATGTGCAACAGTTGGGAAAGTTCATTGAGAAACTTTCGCCTACAATAATTTCTTCTTCAACCTTGGAGAAAATATTTAAGGTGGTCAGTCCCCATCTGGAAAATTCAGTTCAGGGCTGAACGCTTCTCCGGGCTGAGGGACGACCACCTTGTTCCAGACCAGGGTGCGAACGCTTTCCCCAGGCTGGGGGAAACTGCCCCACCTTGTTCCGACCATGGTGCGAACTCTTCTCCACTGAGGGACTGACCCCCTTTGTTCCACACCATGGTCAAACTTTTCCCAGGCTGAGGGACTGACCACCTTTTTCCCAGCCATGGGTTGAACCTTCTCCAGACTAAAGTACGACCCCCTTTGTTCCAGACCATGGTCTGGACTCTTCTCCAGGCGGGGGACTGACCACCTTTTCCAGACCAGGTGCTGAATTTTCTCCAGGCTGAGGACTGCCCACCTTGTTCCGAGCATGGGGTTGAACTCTCTCCAACGAGGGCTGCCACCTTGTTTCCAGACCAGGTGCTAAACCTTCTCCGGGCGAAGTAATACCACCTTTTTCAAGACCAGGGAGCTGAACACTTCTCCACTGAGGCTGACCACCTTGTTCCAGACCATGGGCTGAACTCTTCTCCAGCTGGGGGCTGACCACCTTTTTTTCCAGACCATGTGCTGAACTTTTCTCCGGCTGGGGGATGCCCACCCCTTGTTCCAGCCCAGGGAGCAAACACTTTTTTCCCCGCTGAGGGACGACCACCTTTTCCAGACCAGGTGCAAACTCTTCTCCGGGCTGGGGGAATGACCACCTTCTTCCAACCAGGGTGCTGACTCTTCTCCGGGCTGAGGACGCCCACCTTTTCCAGACCATGGTGCTGAACTCTTCTCCAGGCTGGGGGACTGCCCACCTTGTTCCAACCTAGCGAACCTTCCCACTGAGGGACGACCACCTTGTTCCAGACCATGGTGTGAACTCTTTTCCAGACTAAGGACTGCCCCACCTTTATTCCAACCTTGGTGCGAACTCTTCTCCGGGTTGAGGACTGACCACCTTTTTCCCAGACCATGGTGCGAACCTTCTCCGGGCTGAGGGACGACCACCTTGTTCCAGACCATTGGCTGAACCTTCCCAGGCTGGGGGATGACCACTTCTCCAACCATGGTGCTGGACTTTTCTCCGGGCTGAGGGACTGACCACCTTGTTTAGACCAGGTTTTTGAACTCTTCTCCAGGCTGAGGGACTACCACCTTTTTTTCCAGACCATGGAGCTGAATTTTTTCTCCGGCGAGGACTGACCACCTTTTTTTCCAACCATGGTGCGAACTCTTCTCCAGGCTGGGGGACTGACCACCTTGTTCCAGACCAGGACTGAATTTTCTCCAGGCTGAGGGACTGACCCCCTTTTTCCAGACCAGGGAGCTGAACTCTTCTCCAGGCTGAGGGACTGACCACCTTGTTCCAATCATGGTGCGAACCTTCCCCCAGGTTGGGGAAACTACCCCCTTTGTTCCAGACCATGGGCTGAACCTTCTCCAGGTTAAGGAACTGACCACCTTTTCCAGAACATGGAGCTGAATCTTCCCAGCTGGGGGACTGACCACCTTTTCCAGACTTGGTGCTAAACTCTTCTCCAGTTGGGGGACTACCACCTTTTTCCAACCCAAAGGTGCTGAACACTTCCCAGGCTGAGGGACTGACCACCTTTTTTCCAGACCAGGGTTGAACCTTCTCCGGCTGAGGGACGACCACCTTGTTCCAACCATGGGTGAACTCTTTTTTCCAACTAAGGGACGACCACCTTTTTCCAGCCTTTGGGGCAAACTCTTCTCCAGTTGAGGACTGACCACCTTTTTCCCAGACCAGGGGTCGAACTTTTCCCCCCACGCTAGGGACTGACCACCTTTTTCCAGACCAGGGTGCAAACCCTTTTCTCCAGGCTGAGGCTGACCACCTTGTTCCAGACCATGGTGCTAAACTTTTCCCAGGCTGAGGACTGACCCCTTTGGCCGACCAGAAAGCTGAACTCTTCCCCAGGCTGAGGGACTGACCACCTTTTCCAGACCATGTGCTGAACTTTTCTCCGGGCTGGGGGGACTGCCACCTTTTTCCGACCATGGTTTGAACTCTTCCCAGGCTGGGGGACTGACCCCTTTGTTCTGACCATGGTGCTGAACTCTTCCCAGCGAGGGACTGCCCCCCCCTTTTTCCGACCATGGTGTTGAACTCCTCTCCAGGCTGAGGGACTGCCACCTTTTTCCCAGACATGGTGCTGAACTCTTCTCCAAGTGGGGGACTGACCACCTTTTTCCCAGACCATGTGTGACTTTGTCCAACTGAAGTACAACCACCTTGTTCCAGACCATGTGCCGAACCTTTTTCCAGCGAGGGACGACCCCTTGTTCCAGACCATGTATTGAACTCTTCTCCAGGCTGGGGGACTGACCCACCTTGTTCCAGAGCATGGTGCGAACTTTTCTCCAGACTAGGGACACCACCTTTTCCAGACCATGGTCTAAACCTCTCCAGGCTGAGGGTTTGACCACCTTTTTCCAACCATGGTGCTAAACTCTTCCCAGGCTGAGGACTGCCCCCTTTTCTTCCAGCCCGGGGCGCGGGCCCTTTTCTCCAGGCTGAGGGACGCCATCTTTTTCCGACCTTGGTGCTGAACTCTTCTCCAGGCTGGGGGCTGACCCCCCTTTTTGTTATAGACCAGGGTTTTAAACTCTTCTCAGGCTGGGGGACTGACCACCTTGTTCCACACCATGGTTGAACTTTCCCGGGCGAGTTACTGACCACCTGTTCCAGACCATGGAGCTAAACTTTTCTCCAGGCTGAGGGACTGACCCCTTTTTCCAGACCATGGCTGAACTCTTTTCCCCAGGCTCGGGGACGACCAACTTTTTTCCAACCATGGTGCGGGACTCTTCCCGGGCTGAGGGACTGACCCCCTTTGTTATAGACCATGGGTTGAACTCTTCCTGGGCTGGGGGACTGACCACCTTTCCAAAACCATGGACTGATTTTTTCCTCCAGCTGGGGGACTGCCCAACCTTGCCCAGACCAGGACGAACTCTTCTCCGGGCGAGGGACGACCACCTTGTTCCAGCCCATGGAGCTGAACCTTCTCCAGGCTGAGAACTGACCACCTTTTTCCAGACCAGGGAGCTAACTTTCCCCAAAAAGGCTGGGGGACTGACCACCTTGTTCCAGACCAGGGAGCTAACTTTTCCCGGGCTGAGGGACGACCCCCTTTGTTCCAGACCCAGGGGCTGAACTCTTCTCCAGGTTGAGGGACTGACCACCTTGTTCCAGACCATGTTTTAAAATTCTTCTCCAGGCTGAGGGACTGACCCCTTTTCCCAAAACCAGGGTGCTGAATTTTTTTTCCAGGCTGAGGGCTGACCATCTTTTTCCATACCATGGTTCTGGACTCTTCCCGGGCTGAGGGACTGCCACCTTGTTCCAGACCAGGGGTGTTGAACTCTTCCCGGCTGAGGCTGACCACCTTTTTCCAGACCATGGTGCTGAACTCTTCTCCAGCTAGGGACTGCCCACCTTGTTCCAACCATGGTGCTAAAAAAAACCTTTTTTTCCAGGCTGAGGGACGCCCATTTTGTTCCAGACCATGGTTCTGGACCTTCCCCGGGCGAGGACTGCCCCCTTTTTGTTCCAGCCCATGGTGCTAAAACCTCTCCGGGCTGGGGACTGACCACCTTGTTCCAGACATGGTGTTGAACTCTCTCCAGGCTGGGGACTGACCACCTTTTTTCCCCAGACCATGGTGCTAACTCTTCTCCAGGCTGAGGACTGACCACCTTGTTCCAGACCATGGTGCTGAATCTTCTCCAGGCTGGGGACTGACCACCTTGTTCCAGACCAGGGTTTTGAACTCTTTTCCAGGCTGGGGACTGACCACCTTGTTCCAGACCATGGTGCGAACCTTCCCGGGCTGAGGACTGACCACCTTGTTCCAGACCAGGTGTGAACTCTTTTCCAGGCTGAGGGACTACCCCCTTGTTCCAGCCCAAAATGGTGCTGAACCTTCTCCAGGCTGAGGGACTATCCCCTGTTCCAGACCAGGTCTGAACTCTTCTCCAGGCTGAGGGACTGACCACCTTGTTCCAGACCATGGAGCTGAACTCTTCTCCAGGCTGGGGGGACTGACCACCTTTTTCCAGCCCATGGGCTGAATTTTTCCCGGGCTGGGGGACTGGACCACCTTTTTCCCAGACCTGGAGGTGAACTCTTCTCCGGGCTGGGGGACGACCACCTTTTTTCCAGCCCAAAGGTGTTAAACCCTTTTTTCCAGGCTGGGGGACTAAACCACCTTGTTCAAAACCAGGAGGTAACCTTCCAGGCTGGGGAAAATATCACCAAAATACATTTTTTCCAAGGTTGAGGGACTAATTACTTCATTTTCATTCATTACTATGTTTCGTCTGTATTTGACTGAAAAAGCCACTTGGGGCGAAACTTTTCATAAAATAAAGAACCCAACTTTTTGCACAGTGCTTAATTTCATTTTAACACCAACAATTTTGGGTGTTAACTTTTAAAAATTAACAATTTAAATTAGTACCGGAGGTAGGAAGATAATTATTATTTAATCAAAAAGAAGCCTAAACCTAAAGGGCTCTACACAGGGTAGGAAAGGGAGTTTTTGGGGAGGTGGGAAGACTGAGTACAGGGAAAAAGGAGGTTAATATGCAATTGACTGTAAAGTGCCAAAGATAGTTTTGTACCCCATAGGGGTTTTTTTTATGTTTTTAATAAAAAAGATGAACATTAAAATGGAAAAAAATACCGACAGATTGTTGGGAAAGACCTATAAACAGTTAGGTCTTATTTCGAAACGTTCGCCTACACAGTAGGCTTCTTCAGTCGAGTAGAAAAGTTGATAGAAGCAGAAGATTTTTGAAGACGATGAAATCAGTCCACCCCCTTAAAGTTTTGAGGTGGTCTGTCCATCACTTCCTACAAGAGTGATGGACAAACACATCTTTCCCCCAGGTTGGGGGACGTTTACCTCAAACTTCACCCCTTTACCCATTTCTATTTTGATTGGACTGATGATATAGCGCCAGGGGTAGCGTAAGAGGTGAGAGGGACCTGCCCTCCAACACTGCGTTCTACTATGCCCTAAATCACCTCCGGCGCTAAAAAGGCTAAAATCCGTCACTTAACTCCATATTGTTCCAATTAAAAACAATGCTCTTCTCCAGACTGAGGGACTGACACCTCAAAACTTTTAAGGGGATGGGCTGATTACATCTCCCTTTAAATCTTTTGCTTTTATCAACTTTTTTGTACTCGACTGAAGAACCTATGTGTAGGGGAAACGTTTCGAAAAAAAAAACCCGACTGTTTCATATGTGCTTACCTAACAATAATAATGAGAAATAATAAAAATAAAATTAAAAATAAAAGTAATAATAAGTTAAATAATAATAATAAAATAATAAAAAAAAATAAAAAAAAAATAATAATAAAATAATAAAGTTAAATTTTAAAAAAATAATAAAAAATGTTAATTAAATAATAAAAATAATAATAATAATTTAATTATAAAAATAATAATAATAATAATAATAATAAAAAAAATAATAATAATAATAATAATAATAATAATGTAATTTTTAATAATAAAATAATAATAAAAAAATAATAAAATAATAATAAAAAATAATGTTAATTATAAAAAATAATAATAATGTTAATTTTAATAATAATAATAATAATAAAAATAATAATAAAATAATAATTTTAAAGTTTAAATTATAATAAAAATAAAAAATAAAAAATAATAATAATAATAATAATAATAATAATAATAATAATAATTTTAAAGTAATAATAATAAAAAAAAATAATAATAAAAAAAATTATAATTTTAAAAATAATAATAAAATAATAATAATAATTTAATTATTATTTTAAAAAAATAATAATAATAAAATAAAATAATAATAAAATAATAAAAATAAAATAAAATAAAAATAATTAATAAAAAATAATAATAATAAAAATAATTATAATAATGTTAATTATAATAATAATAATAATAATAAAATTAATTATTATTAAATTATAATAAAAATAATATAATAAAATAATAATAATAATTATAATAATAAAAATAATAATAATAATAATAATTATAATAATAAAATAATAATAAAATAATAATAATAAAAATAATAAAAATAATAATAAAAATAATAATAATAATAATTTGCTCAGGTTGCGGAATAAAACAACGTTTAAAAAATTACCCCTTAAATTTTTTAATAAAAAAATTTGGGATTAGTTTTGTACAGAAGTTAATGGGCAAACATAATGGTGCAGAACAAATGGGCAGAACATAATGGTGCAGAACATAATGGTGCAGAACATAATGGTGCAGAACATAATGGTGCAGAACATAATGGTGCAGAACATAATGGTGCAGAAAAATAATGGTGCAAACAAATGGTGCAGAACATAATGGTTTCAGAACATAATGGGGCAGAACTAAGGTCAGAAAAATAATGGGGAAACTAATGGTGCAGAACATAATGGTGCAGTTCAACCTTCTGTAAAAATATCCACCAGATTTTTTGGGATTTATTATCCAAATTGACATTTAGCTTATGTAATTGATATATGTATATACATAATCGAGAGTGTATATCTCTCAGTGTATATACACTGAGAAGGTGTATATATCTCTCAATGTATAAACACTGAGAGTGGATGTATCTCAGTGTATAAACACTGAGAGGTGGTCATATATCTCTCAGTGTATATACACGAAGGTGGATAAACTCAGTGTATATACACTGAGAGGGTATATATCTCCAGTGTATATACACAGAGAGGTGGAATGTATCTCAGTGTATATACACTGAGAGGTGGATGTATCTCAGTTTTATATACCCTGAGAGTGTATATAATCTCTCAGTGTATATACACTGAGAGGTGTATAAATCTCTCAGTGTATATACACTGAGAGGTGGATGTATTCTCAGTGGTATTTACACCTGAGAGGTTATATATCTCTCATGGTATATACACTGAGATGTGGTATATATCTCTCAGTGTATATACACTGTAGAGGTTTATATATCCTCAGTGTATATACACTGAGAGGTGAAATAACGCAATGAAAAACAATGATAGGTGAATATACTCTCAGAGTATATACACTTGAGAGGTGATTTAATGTCAGTGTCTTACACTAGAGGTGATGTATCTCAGCGTATATACAACTGAGAATTGTAATATAATCTCTCAGTGTATATACACTGAGAGGTGTATATATCCTCAGTGTATATACACTGAGAGGTGTATATATCTCTCAGTGTATATACACTGAGAGGTGGATGTATCTCAGTGTATATACACTGAGAGGTGGATGTATCTCAAGTGTATATACACTGAGAGGTGGATGTATCTCAGTGTATATACACTGAGAGGTGGATGTATCTCAGTGTATATACACTGAGAGGTGGATGTATCTCAGTGTCTATCCACTGAGAGGTGTAATATTATTCACTCATGTATTTACACTGAGAGGTGGATGTATCTCAGTGTATATACACTGAGAGGTGGATGTATCTCAGTGTATATACACTGAGAGGTGGATGTATCTCAGTGTATATACACTGAGAGGTGTATATATCTCTCAGTGTATATACACTGAGAGGTGTATATATCTCTCAGTGTATATACACTGAGAGGTGTAAATATCTCTCAGTGTATAATACACTACGAGGTGATATATCTCAATGTATATACACTGAGAGGTGTATATATCTCTCAGTGTATATACACTGAGAGGTGGATGTATCTCAGTGTATATACACTGAGAGGTGTATATATCTCTCAGTGTATATACACTGAGAGGTGTATATATCTCTCAGTGTATATACACTGAGAGGTGGATGTATCTCAGTGTATATACACTGAGAGGTGGATGTATCTCAGTGTATATACACTGAGAGGTTGAATGTATCTCCTGATATACACGAGAGGTGAATGTATCTCCAGTGTATATACACATGAGAGTGGATGTATCTCAGTGTAGATACACTGAGAGGTGGAATGTATCTCAGTGTATATACACTGAGAGGTGTAATATCTCTTCAGTGTATATACACTGAGAGGTGATGTATCTTCAGTGTATATACACTGAGAGGTGATGTATCTCAGTGTATACACACTGAGGAAGTGGAATGTTATCTCAAGTGTATAACACTGAGAGGTGTATTTATATCTCAAGTGTATATACAAACTGAGAGGTGGATGTATCTCAGTGTAAATACACTGAGAGGGTGTATATATCTCTCAGTGTATATACACGATAGGTGTAATGTATCCAGTGTATAACACATGAAGGTGTAATAATTTCCCAGTGTATATACACGGGAGGTGTATATACTCTCTCAGTGTATATAACACTGAGAGGTGGATGTTATCTCGTGTATATACAACTGAGAGTGTATAAATCTCTCAGTGTAATACACTGAGAGGTGGATGTACTCAGTGTATATACACTGAAGAGGTGTATATATCTCTAGTGTATAATACACCTGAGAGGTGGTATTATCTCTCAGTGTTATATACCTGAGAGTGGATGTATCTCAGTGTAATACACTGAGAGGTGAATATATCTCTCAGTGTATAACACTGAGAGTAGATTGTATCTCAGTGTATATACACGGAAGGTGTAATATCTCTCATGGTATATACACTGAAGGTGATGTATCTCAGTGATAAACACTTGAGAGGTGTATATATCTCTCAGTGTATATACACTGAAGGTGGATGTATCTCAGTGTATAACACTGAGAGGTGTATATAACATCTAGTGTCTATACACTGAGAGGGTGTATAATATCTCTCAGTGTATATACACTGAGAGGTGGATGTATCTCAGTGTATATACACTGAGAGGTGTATATATCTCTCAGTGTATATACACTGAGAGGTAGATGTATCTCAGTGTATATACACTGAGAGGTGTATATATCTCTCAGTAGAATATACACTGAGAGGTGTGATGTATCTTCAGTGGATATACACTGAGAGGTGTATATATCTCACAGTGGAATATACACTGAGAGGTAGATGTATCTCAGTGTATATACACTGAGAGGTGTATATATCTCTCAGTGTATATACACTGAGAGGTGGATGTATCTCAGTGTATATACACTGAGAGGTGGTTGTATCTCAGTGTATAAACACTGAGAGTGATGTATCTCAGTGTAATACATCTGAGAGGTGTATATATCCTCAGTGTAGATACACTGAGAGGTGTAGTATCTCAGTGTATATACACTGAGAGGTTGAATATATCTCTCAGTGGTATATATCACTGAGAGGTGGATTGTATCACAGTGTATAAACACTGATAGTGTATATATTTCTTCAGTGTATATACACTGAGAGAGGTGTAATAATATCTCATCAGTGAAATACACTGAGAGTGGAGTATCTCAGTGTATATACACTGAGAAGTGTATAATATCTCTCAGGTATATACACTGAGAGTGGATTATCTCAGTGTAATATAACACTGAGAGGTGTATAAATCTCTCAGTGTATATACACTGAGAGTGTATATATCTCTCAGTGTAATATACACTGGAGGTGTGATGTATCTCAGTGAATATACACTGAGATGTGTAGATATCTCTCAGTGTATGTGTTTTTTTATACACTGATAGGTAGATGTAATCTCAGTGATATACACTGAGAAGGTTATATATCTCTCAGATGAATATACCACTGGATGAGGTGGATGTATCTCAGTGAATAACACTGAAGGTGTATATACTCGTCAGTGTATATACACTGAGATGTGGATGTATCACAGTGTATATACACGAGAGGTTTATGATATATCTCTCAGTGTATATACACTGAGAGGTATATGTATCTCAGTGTATATACACTGAGAGTGTATATATCTCTCAGTGGTAATATACACTAGAGGTGGATGTAATCTCAGTGTATATACACTGAGAGGTGTATAAATCTCTCAGTGGTATTACACTGAATAAGGTGGATATATCTCAGTGTATATACACTGAGATAGTGTATATATCTCTCGTGTATATACACCTGAGAGGTGGATGTACTCAGAGTATATACACTTGAGAGGTGGCTGCATCCTCAGTGTAATACACTGAAGAGGTGGAGTAATCTCAGGTAAATACACTGAGAGGTGGATGACTCCGTGATATACACTGAGAGGTGTATATATCTCTCAGTGTATATACACTGAGAGGTGGATGTATCTCAGTGTATATACACTGAGAGGTGTATATATTTCTCAGTGTATATACACCTGAGAAGGTGTATGGGGGTATCTCAAGTGTATATACACTGAAGGTGTATATATCTCTCAGTGTATATACACTGAGAGGTGGATGTATCTCCAGTGTATCACACTGAGAGGTGTATATATTTCTACGTGTATAAACACTGAGAGTTTTATGTATCTCAGTGTATATACACTGAGAGGTGTTATAATATCTCTCATTGTAACATACACTGATAGGTGGAATTGTATCTCAGTGTATATACACTGAGAGGTGTATATATCTCTCAGTGTATATACACTGAGAGGTGGATGTATCTCAGTGTATATACACTGAGAGGTGTATATATCTCTCAGTGTATATAAACAACCTGAGAGGAGGATGTATCTCAGTGTATATACACTGAGGAGGTGTATAAATCTCTCATGTATAGTACACTGCGAAGGTGGATGTATCTCAGTGTATATACCGGAGAGGTGTAATACTCTCAGTGTATAATACACTGAGAGGTAGATGTATCTCAGTGTATATACACTGAGAGGTGTATATATCTCTCAGTGTATATACACTGAGAGGTGGATGTATCTCAGTGTATATACACTGAGAGGTGTATATATCTCTCAGTGTATATACACTGAGAGGTAGATGTATCCAGAGTATATACACTGATAGGTGTATATAATCTCCCCTTTCCAATTTGTATAAACACTGAGAGGTTGATTATCTTCAGTGTATATACACAGAGAGGTGGATGTAACTCAGTGTATATACACTGAGAGGTGGTAATAAATCTCATCAGTGTATATACACTGAGAGGTGGATGTATCTCAGTGTATATACACTGAGAGGTGTATATATCTCTCAGTGTATATACACTGAGAGGTGGATGTATCTCAGTGTATATACACTGAGAGGTAGATGTATCTCAGTGTATATACACTGAGAGGTGGATGTATCTCAGTGTATATACACTGAGAGGTGGATGTATCTCAGTGTATATAACACTGATATGGGGGGGGTGTATATATCTCTCAGTGTATATACACTGAGAGGTGTATATATCTCAATGTATAAGCACTGTATATATCCTCGAAATATAAAGTCTTTACCTACTCCTTTCCTCTTTTTTCCCTATTCTTCTCCTTTCCTATGTCCCATTTCTTTGTTTCCATTTTTTCTGCCTGTGTTCTGCAAGTCATTCCCGCTTCCCTGTGTTTCTGGTCCTACCCCTTGCGGGTCCTGTGCTCTCCTGCAGTGTTCCTGTTTGGTAGGTAAGACACATAGGCAACTTTATTCCGAAACGTTTCGCCTACACAGTAGGCTTCTTCAGTCGAGTACAGAATGGAGGCAGAAGCAGTAGAGATGTGAAGACGATGTAATCCGTCATCACCCTTGAAAGTCGTAGATTTGAGGTTGTCAACCCCAGCACTGGAACCAAAAGTTAGTTCCAGACTTTGGAACAGAAAGCCTTCTCCCAGGCTGAGGGGACTAGACAACCTCAAATCAACGACTTCAAAGGCTGATGGAACTGATTACATCGTCTCACATCTCTACTGTTCCTGCCTAATTCCTGTACTCGACTGAAGAAGCCTACTGTGTAGGCGAAACGTTTCGGATAAAGATACCTAAACTGTGCCTATGTTGTCTTTACCTACCCAACCTGTCGGTATTGTATACATTGATAATCGCAGTGTTCCTGTTAGACGCAACCCCACTCTGCTACTGCTACGTCCTTCCCTTCTCAATTTCTCACTACTATTGTAGCACATTACTTTCCCTACTTTCTAGTACTGGTTATTCACTACATACATAAGAACATAAGAACATAAGAACATAAGAACGAAGGAACACCTGCAGAAGGCCTACTGGCCCATGCGAGGCAGGTCCAATGTCTCACTACCGGCTTAAGGCCAATGCCCCCACCTAGTCAGGTCAGGTCACATTGACTTAAGGGAGGGAACACGCAACCGACCGGTAAGCACAACTATCAGGTCTAATTCACACCCACCCACATCCACTCATGTATTTATCCAACCTATTTTTAAAGGCTACACAACGTTCTGGCCTCTAATAGATGGCGGTACTTGGGAGTTGTTCCACTCATCCACAACTCTATTACCAAACAGTACTTTCCTATATCCTTCTGAATCTAATTTTTCAACTTAAAAACCATTGCTGCCGAGTCCTGTCTAGGCTAGATATTTTCAAGCACACTATACATCCTCTTTATTTATTCCTGTCTTCCATTTAACACCTCAATCATATCCCCCCTAATTCTACGTCTTTCTAGAGAGTGCAGTTTCAGGGCCCTTAGTCTATCCTCATAGGGAAGGTTTCTGATACATGGGATCAACTTTGTCATCCTCCTTTGTACATTTTCCAGAGAATTTATATCCATTCTGTAATACGGTGACCAAAACTGTGCAGCATAATCTAAATGAGGCCTAACCAAGGATGTATAGAGTTGAAGAACAACCTGAGGACTCCTATTATTTATGCTTCTTGATATGAAGCCAAGGATTCTATTAGCTTTATTGCGAACACTTATGCACTGTTGTCTTGGTTTCAGATTACTGCTAACCAGAACTCCTAAATCTTTTTCGCAATCCGTAATATTAAGATCTACATTATTTACATTTTACATTTACATTTATCTACATTTAGAACTTTGCATTTGTCTATATTAAACTGCATCTGCCACTTCTCCGACCACTGCATCAGTCTATTCAAATCTTCCTGGAGTGCTCGAAAGGAGAAACACTGCAGCAGGCCTGTTGGCCCATACTAGGCAGGTCCTTTACAATTCATCCCACTAACAAAACATTTGACCAACCCACTATTACCTGTTCTCTCTCTCTTGTTCCCGTCTATGTCCCACTATTTCCTACCTGACCTGACTAGGTTGGGGCATTGGCTTAAGCCGGTAGGAGACTTAATGGACTGATGGACTGACCACATCGACTGAGGGACTGATTACCTCATTCTCCTCCTGTTCTTCAAGTTTATCCTTTGTATGGACTGATGAAGCCACTGTGTGGCGATACGTTTCCTCAATAAAGATACCCAGGAGTTGCACATGTGTCTAATTTAACAACGTGTCGGTTCTTTGAACCGTTCATCTACAATACAGGAGACTTGGACCTGCCTCGCATGGGCCAGTAAGCCTGCTGCAGTGTTCCTAAAGCAAAAAGCAAATAAGTTCAGGTAAGATCCCAATGGGATGAGCGGGGAAGATGGGACAGACGAAGAATAGCGCTGGAAAGGAGTGTTTTTAGTCAGAGAAATAGAGCCAGGGTTTAACCCAGCAGCTAAGGTGATCGTGGGGCAGACTTGAGAACAGAAATAGCAGGGACTGTTGTATCGAACTTGTGGTAGTTGAAGTCTTGAATCTTCAGTAGCTGGCAGCAGGCTAGGTCACATCAGAGGGTAGAACACATATGGGAGTTATAGGAGTAACTGAGGAGACAGGATAGCAATGGAGCCATTTTCGAACTTTTTGAAGCTGCTTCTAGATAGGTGGTATAATTTAGCCTTGTTGCTGAAGGTGAAACGTAGAGGCTTGATGAACTCAAGAACTTGGGTGAGTGTGAAGTGAAGCGGTGATTCACAGACATACTTGACTGTTCCAGCACCGAGGCTTTTGTAGAGTTCAGTACAGGTCATGGTGTCAGTGTTAGGTAAGACACATATGCAACAGTCAGGTATCTTTATTTCGAAACGTTTCGCCTACACAGTAGGCTTCTTCAGTCGAGTACAGAAAAGTTGATAGAAGCAGAAGATACTTGAAGACGATGTAATCAGTCCATCACCCTTAAAGTTTTGAGGTGGTCAGTCCCTCAGTCTGGAGAAGAGCATTGTTCCGTTGTCTGAAACAATATGAAGTTGAAGTGACAGGATGGAGCCTTTATATAGTGCCAGGAGGTAAGACGGAGGTTGCTTTGGGAGGGCAGGTCCCTCTCAAACCCAGCCGTTCTCACTAGTAGAGGTCGAAGTTGATGGTCTGTACCAAGATACCCTTGTGTTGCAGTGTCTGACAGAATGAACATTAAAATGGTATAAAATACCGACAGATTGTTAGGTAAGACACATATGCAACAGTCAGGTATCTTTATTTCGAAACGTTTCGCCTACACAGTAGGCTTCTTCAGTCGAGTACAGAAAAGTTGATAGAAGCAGAAGATACTTGAAGACGATGTAATCAGTCCATCACCCTTAAAGTTTTGAGGTGGTCAGTCCCTCAGTCTGGAGAAGAGCATTGTTCCGTTGTCTGAAACAATATGAAGTTGAAGTGACAGGATGGAGCCTTTATATAGTGCCAGACAACGGAACAATGCTCTTCTCCAGACTGAGGGACTGACCACCTCAAAACTTTAAGGGTGATGGACTGATTACATCGTCTTCAAGTATCTTCTGCTTCTATCAACTTTTCTGTACTCGACTGAAGAAGCCTACTGTGTAGGCGAAACGTTTCGAAATAAAGATACCTGACTGTTGCATATGTGTCTTACCTAACAATCTGTCGGTATTTTATACCATTTTAATGTTCATGATGTCAGTATTTGAAGGAGAAGTGTAGAACCTGGAGGTTACCTGGAGGTTATTCCGGGGATCAACGCCCCCGCGGCCCGGTCCATGACCAGGACAGAAGGTATGGATTTTTTCATGAGAGTTTACTGGAGTCGTCGCTATCTTCCTCTTCTGGAGTGAATTCATTGGGAGAATCTACAATTGTGGTAGCAGGTGACTGAGGGTCGACAGGAGCAGCTGTGAGGTGTAATGGTTGTGTAACAGCAGGCTGGGAGAGGTGGGAGACGGTGGCTGAGGCAACTTGATCAACGTTGTCGGCGGTGGAAGTGGTTATAGAAGTTACAGGAGCAGTTGCTTGGGCAGGAGACAGGTCTGCAGGTGCAGTAAAGTTCAGGACGTTGGGAAGGATCTTGAGGATGTCTTCTGAAGGTGTGGAGTCCGGAAAATTGAAGGCAGGCATGTTGTTCAGACGGAATAGTTCATTAATAGTGGTGTTGAAAGTGCCGGGGTTTGCTGCGTTTCCAAGGTGTGTATACACCATGCAGTACAGCACCTTGGAGGGAGCACCGTCGGGGAGTGGAGAGAGGGAGTTGCTGGGCGATGGTGCCTTTAGTTAGCGTGTAAAAGTTTTGGTGGTGTCGGTTTGGGGTTTGGTTATCGAAACGAATGCCCGGTGAATTGAAGGTGTTTCCAAACTTTAGTTTTCTTCAATATGATTTCTTTCCTGAGTGGGCATTGCTGCAAGGGTATGATATTACCCTTGCAGTTAAGACATGTGGTGCGTAGTGATTGCAGGATCTGAATCGTGTCCATAATTCCCACATTTTGAACAAAACTTTTATTCTTGGAATGGGGCCAGCCTTGGTTGTGTGATTATAGGAAGTAGCAGGTCCAGCAGTAGCAGGTCCAGCGGGTAGCGGGTTTCCAGCAGTAGCAGGTCCAGCAGTAGCAGGTCCAGCAGTAGCAGGTCCAGCAGTAGAGGTCAGCAGTAGCAGGTCAGCAGTATGCAGGTCCAGCAGTGCAGGCCCAGCAGTTAGCAGGTCCAGCAGTAGCGGGTTTCCAGCTAGCGGTCCAAGCAGTACAGGTCCAGCAGTAGCAGGTCCACAGTAGCCAGGTCCAGCAGTAGAAAGGTCGCATAGCAGGTCCAACAGTGCAGGTCCAGCAGTAGCAGGTCCAGCAGTGGAGATTATGTGAAACGTTCTTTTTCTTTATGACTTGGGTGAATGTGGTAAAAATGAATGCAGACCGTCGAGAGAGCTTGGGCAGCCATGAATTTTCTGAGAATGTAATCTTAGAAAAGATGTGGCGTTTCTGAATCTTGGATGCTGTCACCGAGGCCCAGGGTTTTTTTCCTCAATAGATGTCTTCAGTGCTTCGTAGAGGGGAGAGGTGACGATATTGTCCAGTCTTTTCACAAAGACAGAACGTTTCGACTTCAAGAATGGAGACGGGGAAATAGGGGAACTGTGTGTTTGAGGGTCCTGATTGAAGAGTCATCCATAAGTTTTTAGTGCTTCCGTTCGTCTTTGAGACGACAATGAGAGTCTTTCAGAGAGTGGATTGCCGTAAATTTACTGCAGCAGTCCTAACGAGTATAAAGCTAACTTCGAGGATCTTCATTGCACATTCACAGGCTATTTTCAGACGATTCGACAGCATTGTGAAAAGGATGTGACATTTGTAGAATATAAATTCTACACCCCGGCGGGGTCGAAGAGAGGCTTTTTGAGGTGTAGAGCAACTCTGTGATCGGACTGCAGTGTTCCTTCTTTCTTACGCTCTTTTATACTGGCTCCAAAAGCTCCAGCTGTGGACAATAGGGCTGCCCCCGCCAATGGGGCAGTAGGCCTGCTGCAGTGTTCATTCTTTCTTATGTTCTTATCAAGTGACCAGGTGAGTGCAGCTGCGGCCTCGGACCTCTGCTACAACCCTGCCTGCAGGTTACATGCTGTACCACGGACCCTGCTACAACCCTGCCTGCAGCTTACATTGCTGTACCACGGACCCGCTACAACCCTCCCTGCAGCTTACATGCTGTGCCACGGACCCTGCTCAACCCGGGCCTGCAGCTTACATGCTGTGCCACGGACCCTGCTACAACCCTGCCTGCAGCTTACATGGTGTGCCAGGGACCTGCTACAACCCTGCCTGCAGCTTAATCTTTTGCCACGGACCCTGCTACAACCCTGCCTGCAGCTTACATGCTGTACCACGGACTCTGCTACAACCCTGCCTGCAGCTTACGGGTGTGCCACGGACCCTGCTACAACCCTCCCTGCGGGTTTACATGCTGTGCCACGGACCCGCTACAACCCTGCCTGCAGCTTACATGCTGTGCCACGGACCCTGCTACAACCCTGCCTGCAGCTTACATGCTGTGCCACGGACCCTGCTACAACCCTGCCTGCAGCTTACATGCTGTGCCACGGACCCTGCAAACAACCCTGCCTGCGCTTACATGCTGTGCCAGGGACCTTGCTACAACCCTGCCTGCAGCTTACATGCTGTGCCACGGACCCTGCTACAACCCTGCCTGCAGCTTACATGCTGTGCCACGGACACTGCTACAACCCTGCCTGCAGCTTACATGCTGTGCCACGGACCTTGCTACAACCCTGCCTGCAGCTTACATGCTTTTACCACGGACTCTGCTACAACCCTCCCTGCAGCTTCATGCTGTGCCGGACCCTCCCTACAACCCTGCCGGGCAGCTTACATGCTGTGCCACGGACCCTGCTAAAAACCCCTTTGTAAATGGTCCAAGTCGGACCGAAACGTCGTCGTAAGCTCTTCTCTCTCAAATGTGGGGGTTATTTGTGTATCAGTATTCATACACTGAGAGGTGTATATCCCTCAATTTTCCCAATACACTGGGGGGTGTATATTTCTCAGTGATATACACGAAAGAGGATATTTCTCAGTGTAAATACTTTTAAGTAGTGCATTCTCCAGTGTATTACCTGGAGTTTACCTGGAGTTTACCTGGAGTTTCCTGGAGTTTACTGGAGAGAGTTCCGGGTCAACGCCCCCGGGGCCCCGGTCTTTTGACCGGGCCTCCTGGTGGATCAGATCCTGATCAACCAGGCTGTTGCTGCTGGCTGCACGCAAACCAAAACGTACGAGCCACAGCCTGGCTGATCAGGAACTGACTTTAGGTGCTTGTCCAGTGCCACTTGAAGACTGCCAGGGGTCTGTTGGTAATCCCCCTTATGTGTGCTGGGAGGCAGTTGAACAGTCTCGGGCCCCAGACACTTATTGTATGGTCTCTTAACGTGCTAGTGACACCCCTGCTTTTCATTGGGGGGATGGTGCATCGTCTGCCCAGTCTTTTGCTTTCATAGTGATGATTTTCGTGTGCAAGTTCGGTACTAGTCCTCTAGGATTTTCCAGGTGTATATAAACATGTATCTCTCCCTCCTGCGTTCCAGGGAATACGGGTTTTGGAAACCTCAAGCGCTCCCAGTAATTAAGGTGTTTTATCTCCGTTATGCGCGCCGTGAAAGTTCTCTGTACATTTTCTAGGTCAGCAATTTTCACCTGCCTTGAAAGGTGCTGTTAGTGTGCAGCAATATTCCAGCCTAGATAGAACAAGTGACCTGAAGAGTGTCATTCATGGGCTTGGCCTCCCTAGTTTTGAAGGTTCTCATTATCCATCCTGTCATTTTTCTAGCAGATGCGATTGATACAATGTTATGGTCCTTGAAGGTGAGATCCTCCGACATGATCACTCCCAGGTCTTTGACGTTGGTGTTTCGCTCTATTTTGTGGCCAGAATTTGTTTTGTACTCTGTGAAGATTTAATTTCCTCATGTTTACCATATCTGAGTAATTGAAATTTCTCATCGTGAACTTCATATTGTTTTCTGCGGGCCCACTGAAAGATTTGGTTGATGTCCGCCTGGAGCCTTGCAGTGTCTGCAATGGAAGACACTGTCATGCAGATTCGGTTGTCATCTGCAAAGGAAACACGGTGCTGTGGCTGACATCCTTGTCTATGTCGGATATGAGGATGAGGAAAAAGATGGGAGCGAGTACTGTGCCTTGTGGAACAGAGCTTTTCCCCGTAGCTCCTCGGACTTTACTCTGTTGACGACTACTCTCTGTGTTCTGTTAGTGAGGAAATTATAGATCCATCGACCGACTTTTCCTGTTATTCCTTTAGCGCGCATTTTGTGCGCTATTACGCCATGGTCACATTGTCGAAGGCTTTTGCAAAGTCTGTTATATTACATCTGCATTCTTTTGTCTTCTAGTGCATTTAGGACCTTGTCGTAGTGATCCAATAGTTGAGACAGACAGGAGCGACCTGTTCTAAACCCATGTTGCCCTGGGTTGTGTAACTGATGGGTTTCTAGATGGGTGGTGATCTTGCTTCTTAGGACCCTTTCAAAGATTTTTATGATATGGGATGTTAGTGCTATTGGTCTGTAGTTCTTTGCTGTTGCTTTACTGCCCCCTTTGTGGAGTGGGGCTATGTCTGTTGTTTTTAGTAACTGTGGGACGACCCCCGTGTCCATCCTCACAGCACCGAGAGGTGCTTATCTCCCAGTGTATATCTCTCAGTGTATATTAATCTCAGTGTGCACAGTATATCTCTCGGTATATATACGCTGACAGATAATCTCTACTTCAGACATCAGTATCACTCTAGCAACCTCAAAATTAGAGCTGATAACCGCAGAGATAAAGCTTATAATCCCATAGATAACTGTTATCCGCAGAGATAAAGCTTATAATCCAATAGATAACTGTTATCCGCAGAGATAAAGCTTATAATCCCATAGATAACTCTGTTATCTACATAAATAAAGCGTGTAGATATAGATAAGGCAAGTAGCCGCATAGATAACTCTGTTATCTGCACAAATTGAGCTTGTAGATATAGATAAGGCAGGTAGCCGCATAGATAACTCTGTTATCTACACAAATTAAGCTTGTAGATATAGATAAGGCAGGTAGCCGCATAGATAACCCTCATAACCGCACATATAACTCTGTTACCGCATGTAAACAGCCGATAACGAAACAGGAAGAAAAGGGAAAGAAATGGAAATTCAGAGAAAGAAGAGCCACTGGTAAACTAGCTGGACGATAAAGCACCAGAGTGGACGAGACTAAGAAGGAGGAGGAGGATTGACAAAGTTTGTGACACGGAAAGTTCTCTCCTGGAAATCAGGTTTCGCCGTCTCGATCTGGCAGGAAATCAGGTTTAAAGAGGGGTTCTGGTTTCACTGTAAAATTATACGAGTATCTGTCAGTCTTCTGGTAAAAAATGATCGTAGTTCTCAACCCCTTAGAAAAACCTTTCTGAGAGAGGGATTTAGAAAGTATAGTAAGTGTTAGGGATCCAAGACTGTTCAACACCTCCCACCCGGTATAAGGGGATTACCAATAGGCCCTGGTTGTCTTTAAGAGGGAGTGGACAGTAATCTAAAGACCGTACAGGCAGGCAGGTTTGGCAGAAAGGAAGGCAGGCAGGGCAGGCAGTCAGGAGGGAGGAAGGCAGGCAGGCAGGCAGGAGGCAGGGAGGCAACGAGGAAGGCAGGCAGGTAGGCGGCAAGCAAGGGGAACAGGCATGCAGCAACAGGCAAACAAGGAGGAAGGAAAGGCAGGCAGGCAGGCAGGCAGGGAGGATGGCAGGCAGGCAGGGAGGCAGGGAGGAAGGCAGGCAGGCAGGGAGGCAAGCAAGGAGTAAGGCAGGCAGGCGGTAGAGAGGCAGGCAGGCAGGCAGGGAGGCAGGCAGGCATGCAGGGAGGCAGGCAGGCATGCAGGGAGGCAGACAGGCATGGTAGGCAGAGGGACAGGCAGGGAGGAAGGCAGCAGGCAGGCAGGCAGGCAGGCCAGCAGGCAGGGAGGCAGGCAGGCAGGCAGGCGGCAGGTAGGGAGGCAGGCAGGCGGGCATAGAGGGTTTCAGGCAGGCAGGGAGCAGGCAGGCAGGCAGAGAGGAAAGCTGGAGCAGGGCAGGCAGGGAGGCAGTGAGAAGGGCAGCAGGCAGGAGGCAGGGCAGTGATGCAGGCAGGCGGAAGCATGCAGCAGCATGGAGGAAGAAGACACGAGACAGGAGAAAGGGAAAGGGATCAGGGAGGATGGCAAGCTGGCAGGCAGGGGAAGGCAGCAGCAGGTAGGAAGAAAGGCAGCAGGGACAGGAAGGCAGGCAGTGGCAGGGCAGGGAGGAAGGCAAATGGCAGGCAGGAAGGAAGGAAGGGAGCGGGGAGGGAAGGCAGGCACAGGAACAAGCAGGGTGGGAAGGGAGGGACGGAGGCAGGGAGGCAGGGGCACACAGGAGGCAGGGCAAGAGGAAAGGGAAGGGGGAGGAGGGAGGAGGCAGGCAGGAGGGAAGGGAGAGGAGGCAGGAGGCAGGGAGGGGAGCAGGGAGGCAGGGATGGAGCAGGCAGGGAGGAACAGGGAGGCAGGGCCAGGAGCAGGGGAGGCAGGGAGGCAGGAGCAGGGAGGGCAAGGCAGGAGGAAGGCAGGGAAGCAAGAGAGGAAGGAGGCAGGCAGGGAGGGAGGGAGGGAAAGGGAAGGCAGGCAGGGGAAGGGAGGGAGGCAGGGGAGGCAGGGAGGCAAAGGGGGGCAGGGAAGGGAGGGAGGCAGGAGGCAGGCAGGCTGGCAGGGAGGAGAAGGCAGGCCCCAGGAGGCAGGAGGAGGAAGGGAGGCAAGGCAGGGGAAGGCAGGCACGAGGCAGGGGGGAAGGCAAGCGGTAGGAAAGGAGGGAAGGGGAGCGAAGGGGAGGAGGAAGGCGGCAGGCAGGCAGGGAGGGGGAAAGGAAAGGGCAACGAGGCAGGGAGGAAGGCAGGCAGGCAGGAGGAAAAGGCAGGCCCGGCAGGAGGAGGCAGGCAGGGAGGCAGGCAAAGGGGGGGGAGGAAGGTGGCAGGAGGGAGGAGAGGCACGGGAGGGGGAAGGCAGGCACAAGGCAAGGAGGAAAGGCAGGCACAGAGGCAGGGAGGAAGGCAGGAAGGGAGGCAGGGAGGAAGGCAGGGCAGGGAGGCAGAGGAAGGAAGCGCAGGCAGGCAGGGAGGAAGGCAGGGGAAGGAGGCAGGGAGGGGAAGGCGGCAGGCAGGGAAAGGGAAGCAGGCACAGGCAGGGAGGAAGAGGAGGGAGGGAAGGCAGGCAAGGGCAGGGAGGAAGGCAGGCAGGGAGGAAGGCAAAGGAGGGGGGAAGGGGGCACGGCAGGAAAAAGGAGGAACAGGCAGGCAGGCAGGGGGAGGAAGGCAAGAAAAGGAGGCAGGCACCCCCGGCAGGCAGGCGAGTGGCCTCAAAAAGAAAGACAGCCCCCCACCCAGGGGGAAGTGGCAGGTGAGAAGGAGGACAAGGGAGTGGCCAGTAGGTGGGAGCACAGGGTGGGAGGAAGTTAGGTGGGAGGAAGGGGCAGTCCAGGGGGGAAGTTTGGGAGTCAGGGGGAAAACAGGGGAGGCAAGGGAGTGAGATTGGTGGGGGAAGGCATAGGGAAATGGGAGTCCAGGGGGACAGGGGGAGGCAAGGGGGAAGTAAGGAGAGGGGAGTCCCCTAGGTGTGTAACCTTGTGGGGTTGAATATATTAGGTTTCACTTATTGTGTTCGCAGAGTTTGTGAAGTATTGTTGGGGAAATCACTATGTTTGGGTGAGTCCATATTTTTGGGGTGAGGGCATTTTTTGGTGTGTAGTCACTTGTTGGTGTTGAGTCACTATGTTGGTGTTAGTCACTATGTTGGTGTGAGTCAATATGTTGGTGTAGTCACTTTGTTGGTGTGTTGTGGAACACTATTGTTGGTTTTAGTCACTATGTTGGGTGAGTTTACTTTTTTTGGTGTTTTGAGTCACTATGTTTGGGGTGGACCCCTATGTTTGGGGGTGAGTCACCTATTTTGGTGTGAGTTACTAGTTGGTGTGAGTCACTATTTTGGTGTGAAATCACTATGTTTGGTTGAGTCACTATGTTTTTGGGGGTGTGAGTCACTAGTTGGTGTTGAGTCACTATGTTGGTGTATCACTGTTGGCGTGAGTCACTATGTTGGTGTGAGTCACTATGTTGGTGTGAGTCACTATGTTGGTGTGAGTCATTTTGTTGGTGTGAGTCAATATGTTGGTGTGAGTCCCCTTTGGTTGGTGTGTGGTCACTATGTTGGTGTTAGTCACTATGTTGGTGTGTGAGTCACTTGTTGGTGTTTAAGTCCTATGTTGGTGTGAGTCACTATGTTGGTTGTGAACACTATGTTGTTTTGGAGTCACTATGTTGGTGAGTCACTTTGTTGGGGTGTGAGTCATTGTTGGTGTGAACCACTATGTTTGGGGTGTGGTCACCATTAATTGTTGGTGACTATGTTGGTTGTGAGTCACTATGTTGGTGTGAGTCACTATGTTGGTGTGAGTCACTATGTTGGTGTTAAGTCACTATGTTGGTGTAGTCACTATGTTGGTGTGAGTCACTAGTTGGTGTGATCACTATGTTGGGTGAGTCACTATGTTGGTGTGTGAGTCACTATGTTGGTGTTAGTCACTATGTTGTGTTTTGAGTCACTTTGTTTGGGTGTGAGTCAATATGTTGGGTGTGAGTCACTTTGTTGTGTGAGTCACTATGTTGGTGTTAACACTATGTTGGTGTTGAGCCACTATGTTGGTGTGAATCACTTGTTGGGTGAGTCACTATGTTGGTGTGAACCACTAGTTGGTGGGGAGTCACATTTGGTGAGTACTTTGTTGGTGGTGAGTCACTATGTTGGTGTGAACACTATGTTGGTGTGTGAGTCACATTTGGTTTAGTACTATGTTGGTGTGAGTCACTATGGGTTGGTGTGAGTCACTATGTTTGGTGTGAGCCACTATGTTGGTGTGAGTCACTAGTTGGTGTAGTCCTATGTTGGTGTGAGCACTATGTTGGTGTGAGTCACTATGTTGGTGTGGATCACTTTGTTGGGTGTGAGTCACTATGTTGGTGTTTAGTCACTATGTTTTGGGGTGAGTCACTTTGTTGGTGGTGACACTATGTTGGTGTGAGTCACTATGTTTGTGTGAGTCACTATGTTGGTGTGACCCCTATGTTGGTGTTTAGCACTATGTTGGTGTGAACCCCATTTGGTTGGGGTGAGTCACCTATTTGGGGTTTAACACTTGTTGGTGTGTGAGTCACATATTGGTTGAGAATATGTTGGTGTGAGTCACTATGTTTGGTGTGAACCCCTAGGGTTTGGGGTGAGTCACTATGTTGGTGTGAGTCACTATGTTGGTGTGAGTCACTATGTTGGTGTGAGTCACTATGTTGTGTGACCACTATGTTGGGTGTGAGTCACCCTTTTTGGTGTGGTCATTGTTGGTTGTGAGTCACTATGTGGTGAGTCACTATGTTGGTGTAACCCCTATGTGGTGTGGGGTCCTTTGTTGGTGGGGAGTCACTATGTTGGTGTGAGGGCACTATTTGGTGTGAACCCTTTTGTGCTGTGAGTCACTATGTTGGTGGTGGTCACTATTTGGTGTGTTACTATGTTGGTGTGTGGAGTCACTATGTTGGTTGAACACTATTTTGGTAGTCACCTTTTTGCTGTGAGTCACGTAGTTTGGTGAGTCACTTTGTTGGTTTGAGTAAGTTGGTGTATCACCTGTGGTTGACACTATTTGGGGTTAATCACATGTTGGTTTCAAACCTAGTTGAGGATCACAATTTGGTTATAAAAAAAGGGTTTCAAAGGGCTTGTTGTGTTGAAAAATTTACCAATTTTGTGAAGTATTTTTTGTGTAAGTCATATTTTTTAAAATGTTTTAATATTATATCTGTATTATATTATGGGAATTTGAGTGAGGTCCTATATTTGTTGTGGCCATTTGCTTTTGAATCATATGTTTGGACCATCCACGGATTTGGTTGGGTACCAAATTTTCTGCTTAATCCCCTATGGATATGAGGGCACAATACTGGACTTCACCCGGTTTGGGACAAATCAGCACAGATCACAATGGTAGGGGTACCATTCTGTTCTCCCCAAAGGGGAGGACCTTTTGTGTACCACCCAGTGGTTGGGGCACAAAAAACCTACAGGTTAATAACCAAAACTGCCCTTTTTATCCCTTATAGGCCAAAAAACTACCAATTTACAATAAATAGGAACAAAAAACTTTGGATAACCTCCCCGATAAAATACACAATTCTTCCCAATCCCCAAAGGAAAGTTTTTTAGGTAAATAAATAACCAATACATAAGGAAATTTTTTAAAAATGTTTTACCCTTGATAATATATTTAAAATAATTGCCCCTAACCTCGTGGGTAGTTCCACAATGAAACTAGCCTTCTACATCCACAGGATGGGTATGAGGTCACAATAAACTAGCCACTACCATCCACAGGATGGATATGAGGTACACAATAAACTAGCCACTACCATCCACAGGATGGATATGAGGTACACAATAAACTAGCCACTGCCATCCACAGGATGGATATGAGGTACACAATAAACTAGCCACTACCATCCACAGGATGGATATGAGGTACACAATAAACTAGCCAGTACCATCCACAGGATGGATATGAGGTACACAATAAACTAGCCACTACCATCCACAGGATGGATATGAGGTACACAATAAACTAGCCACTACCATCCACAGGATGGATATGAGGTACACAATAAACTAGCCACTACCATCCACAGGATGGATATGAGGTACACAATAAACTAGCCACTACCATCCACAGGATGGATATGAGGTACACAATAAACTAGCCACTACCATCCACAGGATGTATATGAGGTACACAATAACTACACCACTACCATCCACAGGATGGATATGAGGTACACAATAAACTAGCCACTACCATCCACAGGATAGATATGAGGTACACATAAACTAGCCACTATTACCATCCACAGGATGGATATGAGGTACACAATAAACTAGCCACTACCATCCACAGGATAGATATGAGGTGCACAATAAACTAGCCACTACCATCCACAGGATGGATATGAGGTACACAATAAACTAGCCACTACCATCCACAGGATGGATATAAGGTACACAATAAACTAGCCACTACCATCCACAGGATGGACATGAGGTACACAATAAACTATCCACTACCATCCACAGGATGAATATGAGGTACACAATAAACTAGCCACTACTATCCACAGGATGGATATGAGGTACACAATAAACTAGCCACTACCATCCACATTATGGATATGAGGTACTCAATAAACTAGCCACTACCATCCACAGGATGGATATGAGGTACTCAATAAACTAGCCACTACCATCCACAGGATGGATATGAGGTACACAAACTAGCCACTATCAATAGGAGGAGAAAGGCAGGTGAAAAGGAGCGTCAAGGATAAGAGAAAGGAACAGAAGGAAGGAAAAGAGGAGAATGGACGTGAGGAATAAGGTGGAATAGGAGGGGGGAAAGAAAGATAGACAGGAAAACACAAAGAACAGGAAGAAGAGAAATAGATGGGAATCAGGAGGAAACACAAAAGAGAGGACAAAATAATGAGGATAAGGATGAAGGAAAAGACAGAATAAAGAGAATATGGAGAAAAGGAAATTGAAGAGATAGTAGATGAAGAACAGGTGTGATAATGGTGAAAAGGGAAGGAAAGGGGAAGTAGGAGAGGGGCAAGAGATGAGGGGAGGTGAATGTAACTGAACCGAAGGGATGGGACAGGAGAAACAATGCACAAGAAGAAGGGAATGGAAAGGAAGGAAGAATCCAGAATAAAAGGGTAGAAAGAGGCGGAAGAGGCAAGAGGGAATTGAAGGACAGTAAGGAAATGAAGGGGCAGGAAGGATAGGAACTCAATATGCCATTTGTATTTATAAAAATTAGATACACCAGCAATGGAAGGGGTAGGAAGGGAGGTACTGGAGGAATGAAACAGGAAGGGAGGCACTGAAGGAATGAAACAGGAAGGGAGGTACTGAAGGAATGAAACAGGAAGGGAGGTACTGAAGGAATGAAACAGGAAGGGAGGTACTGAAGGAATGAACAGGAAGGGAGGTACTGAAGGAATGAAACAGCAAGGGAGGTACTGAAAGAGATGGAACAGTAAGGTACTGAAGGGATGGCGCACGAAGGCAGGTAATGAAGGGATGGAACAGGAAGAGGAGAGGAGACACTGGATGGGAAGGGAACAGGAGTGGAAGTAACAGGACGGGAATCAGCCGGAGGAGAACTAACAGCAGGGGACGTAACAGGAGGGGAAGTAACAGAACGAGAAGTAACAGGAGGAGAAGTAACAGGAGGGGAAGTAACAGGAGGGGAGCGGCACAATAAAGCAGTCTCAGGGGAAATCTTCCCTTCATGTTTCTACTGATGTTTAAGCAACGATGGAGACCATCTGGGGGTGGAGGAGGTCGGGGATTCTGGAAGAGAGGAAGGAAGCCCTAGAAGAGGAGGAGGAGGTCTGGAAGAGGGGTAGGGGGGAGCTCAGGAAAAGAGGAGAAAGTCTGGAAGAGTGGGATGAACACTGGAAGAGAGGGAATGAAGGTCTGAAAGAGGGGAGGGAAGTCTGGAAATGGGAGATGAAGTTTGGAATAGGAAGGGATGTCTGGAAGAGGAGAAGGAGGTCTGAAACGTGGAGGAGGTCTGAAGAGGGAGGTAAATTTGGAAAAGGGGTAGGAGGTCGGGAAAGAGGGAAGGAGTCTGGAAAGAGGGAAAGAGGGAGGACTAAAAGAGAGGGGAAGGGAGGTCTAGAAGAGAAGTAGGAGGGAGGTCTAGAAGAGAGGTAGAAGGGAGGTCTAGAAGAGAGGAGGAGGGAGTCAGAAAGAGGTAAGGAGGAGGTCTAGAACGAGAGGTAGAAGGGAGAGTCATTGGAGAGAGAGGTAGGGGAGGTCTGAAGAGAGGAGGAGAGGAGGTCTAGAAGAGGTAGGAGGGAGGTCTAGAAGAGGGTAGGGGGAGTCTAGAAGAGAGAGTAGGAGGAGGTCTAGAAGAGAGGTAGAAGGGAGGTCTGAGAAGAGGGTGGAGGGAGTCTAGAAGAAGGTAGGAGGAGGTCTTGAAAGGAGTAGAGGGAGGTCTAGAAGAGAGGAGAGGGAGGTCTGGAAAGAGAGGGTAAGAGGGAGGTCTAGAAGAGAGGTAGGAGGAGAGGTCTAGAAGAGAGTAGGAGGAGGTCTGGAAGAGAGGTAGGAGAGGAGGTCTAGGAAGAGAGGTAGGAGGGAGGTCTGAAGAGAGTAGGAGGGAGGTCTAGAAGAGAGGTAGGAGGGAGGTCTAGAAGAGAGGTAGGAGGGAGGTCTAGAAGAGAGGTAGGAGGGAGGTCTAGAAGAGAGGTAGGAGGGAGGTCTGGAAGAGAGGTAGGAGGAGAGGTCTAGAAGAGAGGTAGGAGGGAGGTCTGGAAGAGAGGTAGGAGAGAGGTCTGAAGAGAGGTAGGAGGAGAGGTCTGGAAGAGAGGTAGGAGGAGAGGTCTGGAAGTGAGGTAGGAAGGGAGGTCTGAAGAGAGGTATGGAGAGAGGTCTGGAAGAGAGGTAGGAGGAGAGGTCTGAAGGAGGTAGGAGGGAGGTCTGGAAGAGAGGTAGGAGAGGAGGTCTGGAAGAGAGGTAGGAGGAGGTCTGGAAGAGAGGTAGGAGAGAGGTCTGGAAGAGAGGTAGGAGGGAGGTCTGGAAGAGAGGTAGGAGAGAGGTCTGGAAGGTGAGAGGTAGGGAGAGTCTGAAGAGAGGTAGGAGGGAGGTCTGGAAGAGAGGTAGGAGAGAGGTCTGGAAGTGAGGTAGGAGGGAGGTCTGGAAGAGAGGTAGGAGAGAGGTCTGGAAGAGAGGTAGGAGAGAGGTCTGGAAGAGAGGTAGGAGAGAGGTCTGGAAGAGAGGTAGGAGAGAGGTCTGGAAGAGAGTGGGTAGGAGAGAGGTCTGGAAGGAGGTGGGGGAGTCTGGAAGAGTTAGGGAGGTCTGGAAGAGAGGTAGGAGAGAGGTCTGGAAGAGAGGTAGGAGGGAGGTCTGGAAGAGAGGTAGGAGAGAGGTCTGGAAGAGAGGTAGGAGAGAGGTCTGGAAGAGAGGTAGGAGTGAGGTCTGGAAGAGAGGTTGGAGAGAGGTCTGGAAGAGAGGTAGGAGAGAGGTCTGGAAGAGAGGTGAGGAGAGGAGAGGTTCTGGGATAGGAGAGGTAGGAGAGAGGTCTGGAAGAGAGGTAGGAGAGAGGTCTGGAAGAGAGGTAGGAGAGAGGTCTGGAGAGAGGTAGGAAGAGAGTCTGGAAGAGAGGTAGAAGAGAGGTCTGGAAGAGAGGTAGGAGGGAGGTCTGGAAGAAAAAGGTAGGAGAGAGGTCTGGAAGAGAGGTAGGAGGGAGGTCTGGAAGAGAGGTAGGAGAGAGGGTCACCTACATGTCACCCACTCCCTCAATAACAACCTGTCTCCAAATCGACCTTAGAAAATACTCCAACAAAAGCTTACAAATACACCAACACCAGCTTAAAATACACCAACACCAGCTTACAAAATCACCAACACCAGCTTTACAAATACACCAACACAGTCACAATATACACCAACACCAGCTTACAAATACACCAACACCAGCTTACAAATACACCAACACCAGCTTACAAATACACCAACACCAGCTTAAAAATACACCAACACCAGCTTACAAATCCCACCAACACCAGCTTACAAATACACCAACACCAGCTCACTATACACCAACACCAGCTTACAATACACAAACACCAGCTTACATTACCCCAAAACAAGCTTAAAAATACACCAACACCAGCTTACATATACACCAACACCTGCTTACATATACACCAACACCTGCTTACAAATACACCAACAACAGCTTACAAATACCCAACACCAGCTATCAAATACACCAACACCTGCTTACAAATACATCCAACAACAGCTTACAAATACACCAACACCAGCTTACAAATACACCAACAACAGCTTACATATTAGCAAACAACAGCTTACAAATACACCAAACCAGCTTACAAATACACCAACATTAGCTTACAAATACACCAACACCTGCTTACAAATACACCAACACCAGCTTACAAATACACTAACACCAGCTTACAAATACACCAACACCAGCTTACAAATACACCAACACCACGCTTACTTTATACACCAACACCTGCTTACAAATACACCAACACCAGCTTATAAATACACCAACACCAGCTTACAAATACACCAACACCAGCTTACATATACACCAACACCAGCTTACAAATACACCAACACCTGCTTACAAATACACCAACACCAGCTTACAAATACACCAACACCAGATTACGATTACACCAACACCAGCTTACATACCCCAACACCCAGCTCACAAATACACCAACACCAGCTTACAAATACACCAACACCAGCTTACAAAAACACCAGCTTACAAATACACCAACACCAGCTTTCAAATACACCAAACACCAGCTTACAAATACACCAACACAATCTTACATATACACCAACACCAGCTTACAAATACACCAACACCAGTTTACAAATACACCAACACCAGCTTACAAATACCCCAACACCAGTTTACAAATACACCACACCAGCTTAAAAATACACCAACACCAGCTTGCAAATACACCACATCCAGCTTACAAATACACCACACAATCTACATATACACCAACACCAAGCTTACAAATACACCAACACCAGCTTACAAAATACACCAACACAAGCTTACAATATACACAAAACCAGTTTACAAATACACCAACACCAGCTTAAAAATACACCAACACCAGCTTGCAAATACACCAACTCCAGCTTACAAATACACCAACACCAGTTTACAAATACACCAACACCAGCTTACAAATACCCCCAACACCTGCTTACAAATACACCAACACCAGTTTACAAATACACCAACACCAGCTTACAAATACACCAAACACCTGATTACAAATACACCAACACCAGCTTACAAATACACCAACACCAGCTTACAAATACACCAACACCAGCTATACAAATACACCAACACCAGCTTACAAATACACCAACCCCAGCTTACAAATACTCCAACACCAGCTTACAAATACACCAACACCAGCTTACAAATACACCAACACCAGCTTACAAATACACCAACACCAGCTTACAAATACACCAAAACCTGCTTACAAATACACCAACACCAGCTTACAAATACACCAACACCAGCTTACAAATACACCAACACAAGCTTACAAATACACCAACACCAGCTTACAAATACACCAACACCAGCTTACAAATACACCAACACCAGCTTACAAATGCACCAACACCTGCTTACAAATTACACCAACACCAGCTTACAATGCACCAACACAGCTTACAAATACACCAACACTAGCTTACAAATACACCAACAACCAGCTTACAAATACACCAACACCTGCTTACAAATACACCAACACCAGCTTACAAATACACCAACACCAGCTTACAAATGCACCAACACCTGCTTACAAATACACCAACACCAGCTTACAAATGCACCAACACCTGCTTACAAATACACCAACACTAGCTTACAAATACACCAACACCAGCTTACAAATACACCAACACCAGCTTACGAACACCAAGCATGAGGATAGACTGGACTGGCTTAGGCTTGACTGGGTTATAATAACATGGGTTAAGTTTGATTTGGTAAACATAGGTTGACCTGGGTTAACTTAGGTTTAATTAGTTTATAATAACATGACTTAAGATAGAAAAACAAAAAGGCACAATACAGTGACTGGAACAATACAGTGACTGGAACAATACAGTGACTGGAACAAAACAGTGACTGGAATAATACAGTGACTGGAACAATACAGCGACAGGAACAATACAGTGACTGGAACAGTACAGTGACTGGAGCAATACAGTGACTGGAACAATACAGTGACTGAAACAATACAGTGACTGAAACAATACAGTGACTGGAACAATAGAGTTACTGGAACAATACAGTGACTGGAGCAATACAGTGACTGGAACAATACAGTGACTGGAACAATACAGTGACTGGAACAATACAGTGACTGGAACAATACAGTGACTGGAACAATACAGTGACTGGAACAGTACAGTGAATGGAACAATACAGTGAATGGAACAATACAGTGGCTGGAACAATACAGTGAATGGAACAATACAGTAAATGGAACAATAAAGTGACTGGAACTATATAGTGAATGGAACAATACAGTGAACGGAGCTATACAGTGAATGGAACAATACAGTGAATGGAACAATACAGTGACTGGAACAATACAGTGACTGGAACAATACAGTGACTGGAACAATACAGTGACTGGAACAATAAAGTGAATGGAACAATACAGTGACTGGAGCAATACAGTGACTGGAACAATACAGTGACTGGAACCATACAGTGACTGGAACAATGCAGTGACTGGAACAATACAGTGACTGGAACAATACGGTGACTGGAACAATACAGTGACTGGAACAATACAGTGAATGGAACAATACAGTGACTGGAACAATACAGTGACTGGAACAATACAGTGACTGGAACAATACAGTGACTGGAACAATACAGTGACTGGAGCAATACAGTGACTGGAACAATACAGTGACTGGAACAATACAGTGACTGAAACAATACAGTGACTGGAACAATAGAGTGACTGGAACAATACAGTGACTGGAACAGTACAGTGACTGGAGCAATACAGTGACTGGAACAATACAGTGACTGAAACAATACAGTGACTGAAACAATACAGTGACTGGAACAATAGAGTTACTGGAACAATACAGTGACTGGAGCAATACAGTGACTGGAACAATACAGTGACTGGAACAATACAGTGACTGGAACAATACAGTGACTGGAACAATACAGTGACTGGAACAATACAATGACTGGAACAATACAGTGAATGGAACAATACAGTGAATGGAACAATACAGTGGCTGGAACAATACAGTGAATGGAACAATACAGTGAATGGAACAATAAAGCGACTGGAACTATATAGTGAATGGAACAATACAGTGAACGGAGCTATACAGTGAATGGAACAATACAGTGAATGGAACAATACAGTGACTGGAACAATACAGTGACTGGAACAATGCAGTGACTGGAACAATACAGTGACTGGAACAATACAGTGACTGGAACAATACAGTGACAGGAACAATACAGTGACTGGAGCAATACAGTGACTGGAACAATACAGTGACTGGAACCATACAGTGACTGGAACAATACAGTGACTGGAACAATACAGTGACTGGAACAATACGGTGACTGGAACAATACAGTGACTGGAACAATACAGTGAATGGAACAATACAGTGACTGGAACAATAAAGTGACTGGAACAATACAGTGACTGGAAAAATACAGTGACTGGAACAATACAGTGATTGGAACAATACAGTGACTGGAACAATACAGTGACTGGAACAATGCAGTGACTGGAGCAATACAGTGACTGGAACAATACAGTGACTGGAACAATACAGTGACTGAAACAATACAGTGACTGGAACAATAGAGTGACTGGAACAATACAGTGACTGGAACAATACAGTGACTGGAACAATACAGTGACTGGAACAATACAGTGACTGGAACAATACAGTGACAGGAACAATACAGTGAATGGAACAATAAAGTGACTGGAACTATATAGTGAATGGAACAATACAGTGAATGGTGCTATACAGTGAATGAAACAATACAGTGAATGGAACAATACAGTGACTGAAACAATACAGTGACTGGAACAATACAGTGACTGGAACAATACAGTGACTGGAACAATACAGTGAATGGAACAATACAGTGACTGGAGCAATACAGTGACTGGAACAATACAGTGACTGGAACCATACAGTGACTGGACCAATACAGTGACTGGAACAATACAGTGACTGGAACAATACGGTGACTGGAACAATACAGTGACTGGAACAATATAGTGACTGGAACAATACAGTGACTGGAACAATACAGTGACTGGAACAATACAGTGACTGGAACAATACACAAATAACCCGCACATACGACTCCATTACAAACAATACAGGAACAAGGACATGTATAGATATTAGAGCAAGGTGTAATAATATTATTATAGTCGGAGGTAGTAATAGTAGTAGTAGTAGTAGTAGTAGTAACAGTAGTAGTAGTAGTAGTAGTAGTAGTAGTAGCAGTAGTAGTAGTAGTAGTAGTAGCAGTAGTAGTAGCAGTTAGTAGTAGTAGTAGTAGTAAAAGTAAGTAAATAGTAGTAGCAGTAGTAGTAGTAGTAGTAGTAGCAGTAGTAGTAGTTAGCAGTAGTAGTAAGTAGTAGTAGTAGTAGTAGCAGTAGTAGTAGTAGTAGTAGCAGTAGTAGTAGTAGTAGTAGTAGTAGTAGTAGCAGTAAATAGGTAGTAGTAGTAGGAGTAGAAAAGTAGGGATAGTAGTAGTAGTAGTAGTAGAGTAGTAGTAGTCAGTAGTAGTAGCAGTAGTAGTAGTAGTAGTAGTTAGTCAGTAGTAGTAGTAGTAGTAGTAGTAGTAGTTAGCAGTAGTAGTTAGTAGTAGTAGTAGAGTAGTAGTTTGCAGTAGTTTGTAAATAGTAGTAGTAAATAGCAGTTAGTTAGTAGCAGTAGTAGTAGTAGTGTAGCAGTAGTAGTAGTAGTAGTAGTAGTAGTAGCAGTAGTAGTAGTAGTAGTTGCAGTAGTAGTAGTAGTAGTAGTAGTAGAGTAGTAGTAGCAGTAGTAGTAGTAGTAGTAGCAAGTAGTAGTAGTAGTGTAGTAGTAGTAGCAGTAGTAGTAGGTGTAGTAGTAGTAGTAGTAAGCAGTAGTAGTAGTAGAGTACAGTAGTAGTAGTAGTAGCAGGGAGTAGTAGTACAGTAGTAGTAGTAGTAGTAGTAGTAGTAATTAGCAGTAGTAGTAGTAGTAGTAGTAGTAAGTAGTAGTAGTAGTAGTAGTATAGTAGTATAGCGAGATAGTAGTAGTAGTAGTAGTAGTAGTAGTTAGTTAGTAGTAGTAATAGTAGTAGTAGTAGTGATAATAGTAGTAGTAGCAGTAGTAGTAGTAGTAGTTAGTAGCAGTATAGTAGTAGTAGATAGTAGAAATAGTAAGTAGTAGTAGTAGTAGTAATAGTAGTAGTAGTAGTAATAGTAGTAGTAGTAGTAGTAGTAGTAGTATGTAGTAGAATAGTAAGAGTAGTAGTGCAGTAGTAGTCGTAGTAGCAGTAGTAGTAGATGTAGTAGAGTAGTAGTAGCATTTAGTAGTCAGAGTAGTAGTAGCAGTAGTAGTAGCAGTATAGTAGTAGTTAGTAGTAGTAAGTAGTGTTTTGTAGCCGTAGTAGTAGAGTAGTAGTAGTAGTAGTAAGAGTAAGTAGTAGTAGTACTAGTTTGTGCAGTTGTGTAAACCCCGTAGTTAAAATTTAA
>NW_026509980.1:7500-14103 GCF_026875155.1 Cherax quadricarinatus | reverse complement strand
GAAGGGGCCCGGGCCAGGAGCTATGAATCGACCCCTGCAACCACAACTAGGTGAATACACACACAAAAACACACACACAAAATACACGGAAGAGTGTATTTTTAATCAATAAAAACCCACTGCGACTAGCTGAGGACTCGAACCTTAGGAAATGCCTGGGTGCGTGATTCTTGTAAGGATTTGGTGGTCCTGTGGTTCGAGTCCTCGGCTAGTCGCGAGTTGTTATTGATTAAAAAATACTACTCGTCCGTCTTTTACAAACAAAAATATATATATATTATATATATATATTATATATTTTATAATATATATTATATATATATATATAAAATATATATAATATATATATAAAACTGCTAGTAAAGGGTTAGTGCCCCAAAAACGGGAGTTGAATGAAATTAGCTTGAGGCACCCACACCACAATATGTCTTGGGAAATCACGTAAAACACCTAACTCTACTGGGTGCGTGATACTTGCAGGATTGAGTGGTCCAGTGAAGTGCTAGTGAAGGTTAGTGCACCAAACGGGGAGTTGAATGAAATTAGCTCTGAGGCACCCACACCACATATGTCTTCGGATCACAGTAAAACACCTAACTCTACTGGGTGCGTGATACTTGCAGGATTGAGTGGTCCAGTGGGTTAGGGCGTCATGTGATTTTCGCTCACCGAGGCAGGACAAAACGACATAGGTTCGAGTCCTCGGTTAGTCACAGTGTTGTTACGATATATAATATTTTAAAATATATATATATATAATATATATATATATATATATATATATATATATAATTGTGCCCACGAACGAGTGGTATTATCAATAACAACACTGACTCGAACCCATGCTGCTTTGGCCTGCCTCATGGTGGGCGAAAACTTATGACGCCTTAATCCAGTGGACCAAACAATCTTTTGATATAAATATATATATATATATATATATATATATATATATATATATAAATATATATATATATATATATATATATATATAAATATAATAATACTGAGCAGAGACCGTTTGTGTATGTACATATGATAGCTGTCTTAGATTAAGAAAAGATATATAATATAACTCATTTTTGCCAAAAGAAAAGGCGAGACACGCCTTGAAGGCATCAAGAGGAGGCTTCCGACGGCCGCAGTAATAAAAGAAAATGCTTCTGTTGTCAATTAAGCCAGTGAGACGGTCTGCAGCAAAAGGAAAAATTTCAACTGCCACTAGCGAATACCCCACAATAGTGCCGTAACCGAGGCAAGATAAGAAGGCCAAGTCACAATTAGCTTCCCTGGAGCAAAACCTCCTCTTTTTTTTATATTTTCTTTTCCTTCTTCCTTTCATCCTTCTTCAACTCTTCCTCTTTCTCGTCCTCGTCCTCGTCCTCCTCCTTCTCCTCTTCCTTCTCCTCACCCTCCTGCATCTTTTCTTCCTCTTGTACTGGGAATTGGACGAGTGAATTATTTAGTCAGGTTGATCTCCGGAATTTCCGAGTTTTACGCCTCCGTCACAAGATTAATATAATACGCAAGTTTTTCCGAGGGTTTGAGCCGGCTTGATAGCCCCTCCCCCGAAGTTCACTGTGTAATTACTCGCTCCCTTCTTACCCTGAGACAGATACATTACTGAGCCTGGCTCTTAGGCAGGATGACGGTTGCCTGCTATCTGCTCCTATTTCCAATTTGTGGCCCTTCATGAGGTAAGAGTACCTCATGAAGCTGATGGGATCTTGATTCGAAGACTTGGAGCGTCGTTGCTTTTCCTAGGGTCTAAAGCGATTATCTTTAATTTGTCAGACGCCTTATAAACCTGAAGGGTTTCGCGTTTCCCCAATGAGCACGTTATAATAATAATAATAATAATAATAATAATAATAATAATAATAATAATAATAATAATAATAATAATAATAATAATAATAATAATAAAATAATAATAATAATAATAATAATAATAATAATAATAATAATAATAAAAAATAATAATAATAATAATAATAATAATAATAATAATAATAATAATAATAATAATAATAATAATCTCTCATTTTAGGCCTCGGTTATATTACGACTGATATAACGGCAAATATAATGCTTGAAATAATATGAAATACGATATGCATTTAGATCACATAACGTAATTGCTGGGATACTTTGTGAAACTGATATTCAATGCTTTTAAAACACAATAATACGAAGTATATCCACAAAATCATTCAAAGAAAATAAGGTAGCTTCTAGGTCGGAAAATCAAACACAACGTAATACATGCTTAACAATCAACGAACGACCAAAATGATTTTGAAAACATTTTATCTTATACCAAAGGATCCTCGAACCTACGCATCTAGACTCGCCACATAAACAGTAAGCCAAAGTACACAGTGTTGTACCCACCAAACAAGGCTACACAGTAATCCCAGGAGCGTTGGTTCGAGGCTCCTCTGGTCTAAGATAAAATGCTTGGATACAGCATAATAAACATTAATGTGAAAATATAGTTATACAATTGACGCCGCCGTCAGTCGCTTCTTATTCGTCTTTCATGAGTCAAAAGCATTCTTTCATGGGCAGTAGATTGGAAGACGACAACTAGTCGGAATCCTAGTAAATATTTTGTACTCTGGTAGGCTTGCTAGTCTTTTTCGTTTCGTAAACATGTAAGACTGTGTGAAAATCTTAACAATTTCTCAAAACATTCAGCATACATTTATCTCTACTTCGCTGTGTGCTTCTTGACAGCTTTTTATCCCTGTAATATTTCCTTTCCAATTACCCTGGGAAAGTGGGTTATAATTCCCCTCCCGTAGTTATGGGTGTCGCAGGCGAGTAATAGTAAAGAAAAATGAAACTAGTCACCCATTTTCATGTGCGACATTACTGAAAAATATAAAAAATGTGATGTTTTAATGTTCGTGGACGTAGTGTGTGTATATAAGAACCAACCGAATGTTAAAGAGAAGAGTGAATCATGTCCTAATAATGAGTGAAACGCAGTTGAGTCAGATGCGTAAATTTGAATAGATAGAAGCAAATAAGTTAAGTTTGCTGTATCTGAGAGAACGGAAACTAAAAGAGAAGTAATGATGCTGATCGAATAAATGTGGTCAGAAAAGAGGACATATAAATTTGTAAGTTAAACAGCTGCGCCAAATAGAATATGAGATATGAAAAGTGGGTTTATATATTTATAATAATATATATATATATATAATATATATATATATATATATATATATATATTTATATATATAATATTATATTATATATATATATATTATATAATATATATGTCGTGCCGAATATGTATAACTGGTCAATTACAAGAACTCATTTAAAATTAAGTCCTTTCTAAAATTTTCTTTTGTACGTTTAAAGATATATTTTTTTCTTAATGTTGATGTAAAAATTTATAATTTGCACCAAAAGGAACTTAGAGAACTTACCTATCTTATTTAACAAGCAATTTATTTTGCCTAACCCACTAAATATATTTTAGAATATGTTTACAATAATTAATAGTAAAAAACACAATCAAATATATTTTGTTTCGTTAGGTTCAGATGATTTTGGCGAATTATTGCAACCAAACAATTTTGATCTGTCCTAATATGTGAAGATGAGCGTTGCATTTTTAAGCCAAGATGAAGTTATGCTATTCGGGCACTAAATAATATATATATCTATATATATATGTTAATATATTATATAATATTTTATATATATATATATATATATATATAGATATATATAACATAAATATGTTATATATATATAATATATATATATATAATATATATATTATATATATATATAATATATATATAAAATATATATATTTTGTGTGATGTGTGTGTGTGTGATGTGGTGTGTGTTGTGTGTGTGTGTGTGTGTTGATTGTGTTGTGTGTTGTGTGTGTGTGTGTGTGTGTGTGTGTGTGTGTGTGGTGTGTGTGTGTGTGGTGTAAGGATGAATTGTGCGACAGAGTAGTTTCCTAGACTATGTTTTAAATATTAATGGACAGGATATTGTCTGTTGAGGATGACTAAAACATCTGATTATTATTTAGGGGAGAATAGGACCCTCTTCAGAGTTTACTGAACGCAACCTCAATTTTGGCTAGAAATATTCAGAAATTTTTATAATTTTTTCTTAGTTGACAATGTTTGTTTCAACTAAAATTTTCTTAAAATGTTTCTTTTAATGTCTGTAAGATGTCCACTCTCTTATACAGCATCAGCACTTTCTCTTTGAACTAGGAATCCCATTTTTATAAATAGAAAAGCCTAACATTTAATTATATTTAGTTGGGTGGCACGTAACACAGTACAAAAGCAGCGTAATTCCTGGTTAAGCAATGATAACTGTGATAAAAAAAACTTTACAGATGGGTATAAGAAGCAAAAAAAAAAAAAAAAAAAAAAAAAGCCTATTGAAACCAGTCACTCAGCTTAATTTTAAAAAGAGGGGGACATCAGGCGTCCAGAAACGAATTTGGTGGGACACCTCCCCTCAAACTGGGACTGTCCCAGTAAAACCGGAAAGGCAAGGACCCGTTCTTTGAAGAGATAAATTAATTTGTTCCCTTAGTTTTCTCACATCATTTTCCTTCTCAACGTTATTCATGTGTACCCTGTGGTATCGAGCAAGTTATGGAGGCAAGCAGGTTAATGATTATACAATGCGTACATACAGGAATGGCGAGAAATGTTATAAAATGTCGGCAAGATGGGTATGCGATGTGATCCTTTCGCCCACACACTGAGCTTCATCAAGTCACGGACAGATCTCTTTGTGACCTCATAGAACCAGTTACCTGAAACCCATTTTCCCGTGTTCCTATTTCTGATTGTATATGTGTGTACTCAACTAATTGTAGTAGCAGGGGTCGAGACTCAGCTCCTGGCCCCGCCTCTTCACTGAACGCTACAGGTCCTCTCTCTCCCTGCTCCATGAGCTATACCATACCTCGTCTTAAAGCTATGTATGGTGTGTGTGTGTGTGTGTGTGTGTGTGTGTGTGTGTGTGTGTGTGTGTGTGTGTGTGTGTGTGTGTGTGTTACAACATACACATAATATATATTATATACACACTCACTATTCAAGGGTAGCAAAGTATTCATAATCTCGTGGGTAAATATTCCTTCAGTAGAGACAAGAGTCACATAAAGTACCAACTTCATCTTCGCCTGGCGTGTTGAGGATATCCAAAGCTTTAATTAGAGCAACATATTCCTGATAATCCACAAACCTACACGACACACTCTTCTGATTAATCCCGCGTTTTACAATGCTCTTCTTCAAAGAATCAAGAACATGAAAATAAAGAAAGAGAAGGATTCACGATACAAGCCTCAGGAATTAATGTAGAGCGAAATTACACGATACACAGTGAAATATAATCCTTTATGAAAATTAGTGGGACTTTTGAGGCCGGGAGGTTTTTCTGAAAAAAGGCTCGGTAATTACATTTTATGAGGCAACGCTCCCGCTTGTCAAAAACGAGGTCAGGTGAATCCTACATCAGAGGTATTAAATTACTTACAACAGAAGAGTAACACTTTATATCTATTTTTTTAATTAATATTTAGAATATTAGTTAAAGCATTATATTTTTTCACAGCAGTAATATTTGAGTGATCCGATAAAAATGCAAATTGCTCAATGAAATGTTTCATAAATATCATCATTTAATAATTTAATACAAAAGAATCCCTTCATAGTGGGTGATGCCATGATACTGAAGAACTGTTGATCCAAGGAACTGGAGCTACCCTCCCCTTCATTGAAGCAAAACTCATCTCTTCGCATTTCTCAGGCGCTTTCCCATGGATATAATAATAAAAGCAGCAACAACAACAAAAACAAAACAACGACACCTACACCAACAATAACAACAAGAGCGTATATAAACACTGCGTCATTAGGCTTCTGACAAGCTACTATACTCTGAGGTGTGTCACTTGACGTGGTGGTGGAGAGGTTTAATTCGTCAGGAAACAGGATCATATTTCCTGAAGAGTTTCTTTGTCTTATCTTGACTCGTACTGTGATTGAATAACTGCTAACGTACCGGTGTTGGGTATCGCGGATTAATGCACTGTGGTGTACCAGTACCGGGCATCAGAGGCATTAGGAACTAAGTTCGGTTTCCCCTGAATAAAAATAGCTTAAGATCACCCTTCGCTATTAAAATAAGCTGCAAGAATACAAGACACAGTGTTGATCTTAAAGCCAACTCAGCTTCACTAAGATTACCGCAGGTTGACCTTCAAGCTGAGTAAGTTCAGAAAAGCTAGAGAAAGATGACCTAAGTAAGCTTAGTACGCTAGTCTCCTTGCGCTAAATGATTGCCAAAATAATAATAATATAATAATAAATAATAATAATAATAATAATAATATAATAATAATAATAATAATAATAATAATAATAATAATAATAATATTAATAATAATAATAATATAATAATAATAATAATAATAATAATAATAATAATAATAATAATAATAATAATAATAATAATAATAATAATAATAATAATAATAATAATAATAATAATCCAAGAAGACACAGCTGGATAATCCGTATTAAGCAGATTAAAAAA
>NW_026509980.1:0-5000 GCF_026875155.1 Cherax quadricarinatus | reverse complement strand
CTGTTCACGAGTTTTTTTTAACCCAGTTATCAGTATCAATTATTAAGATTTATACCATTCACTAAGTATCTGAGACAAAGGATAGTGTCTGTTTGAGATCCATGACAGTGCGACATCCACGACAGTGGCAATGATCCAAGCCAGTGTCTGAGATCTAAGGCAGTATCTGAGATACAAAATATCGTCTGAGATCCAGGAAAGCTTAAGAAGAGCACTGTGATGTACCTAAGCTGAGTCCCGGAGCAAAAGAGCCGACGGCTGACCAGCGGCAGGAACACTACCTCCATTTTCTCTAGACTCCTTAATGGTTACTGGTAATGATGCGCTTCCTAATGCGCTTTTTTTTTTTTGTACTTTAGTGCAAGGCGGGGGGAATGAGGGTGAGGAGGAGGAGGACAGGAAAGGAAGATGATGATGAGCTGAAGCGAAAGGAAACATAAAAGCACACAAGGCAAAAAGGAATTATGCCTCTTTCCTTTTTTTAAATATGCGCGAGTTCCAAAAATTTTAATTTATTTAGGGGGAACAATCATATGTAGACAGCCTGTATTATCTACACAGACAGCCCATGCTGTCTGCCAGCTTAGTTCACATTTCGCGCCACTAAGGTGCTGCCCTCTGTAGCCAGGCCTCTCGGTGGGCACGCCAGCCTGCCGGGCCTTGCCACGCACTCACACACACAGCGGCCTAGCAGCAAGACACAAGGCCTCCCAGCTCTCTCTCGTGGGATGGCCCTGCCGGGCCATGGGCACAAACACACAAGGCCTGTGTACCCACCACGACTTAACAATAAAGTAAGAAGGCCTCCGAAGACGTATCATTTACTCCCCGCTACCATAACCAAACAAATCCCTTTTTTCACTAACTAAATATCAAGAAAGTACTGGAAATCAAATTGAGTTTTGAAAGGAAATCTTAATGGAAAGTACATATTCTAGATCAAATTTTTTTAATTGCTTCTCATTTCTAGTTTTCACAATAAACTTTAAGTTTAGTTTCAAATCTATTTACTTCAATGGCTCATATATTGAACCACTCGTTCCATGATTTCCTTCTCAGATGTACTAACTCAGTAAGTGTATTGTTTCACTCTTGCCACACGTCATTTACTTCATTTAACAACATATGAAATTAGTATCCCCTACTCAGGATGATGCTATTATTAATTTTGTCTCACTTCCGGCGTCAGGTGAAATATCTTGTCAAGATTATCTAAAACACATGAGTTGCCAAGTGTCTTTTTTACCAGCGCTATCTAATGTCGTGGCATCAAATTGCAGCCTCACTGTCACTTTCCTCACTTATCGGGACCGCGAAACACTTCATCTTATCTGTATTCTCGCTTATCAGATCAGCAACCACCGTTGTTAATATGACTCAAGGGTTTAACTCTACTTTCTTCAGTTAAACCCCTTACCTCCAACACTACATCTTTTTTATCAAAGTTACACAGCACCTTCCTGAGGTACTTTTTTTTCTACTTTTGGATTTTGACCATGACCTAAAGTAATGAGCACAGTAAGTAGCCACAAGAGATTAAGTACTTACAAGTACAAAACAGTGAAGAAGCGAAAACCCATGTGAGAGGGAAACAACTACTTCAGCCAGACAAATTAAAAACGGTCTCGATAAGATATTATATCGAACTTATCATCAGTGATACACATGGGCAGAGACAGAGACAGAGAGAGAGAGAGACTCGTCTGCGATCATCTATTAGATAATCTCTCTCTCTCTCTCCCTCTCTCCCTCTCTCTGTCTGTCTGTCTCTCTCCCTCTCCCTCTCTCTGTCTCTGTTTCTCCCTGTCTGTCTGTCTCTCTCCCTCTCCCTCTCTCTGTCTCTGTTTCTCCCTGTCTGTCTGTCTGTCTGTCTGTCTGTCTGTCTGTCTCTCTCTCTCTCTCTCTCTCTCTCTCTCTCTCTCTCTCTCTCTCTCTCTCTCTCTCTCTCTCTCTCTCTCTCTCTCTCTCTCTCTCTATCTCTCAGGATTAAAATTACCTGATCCCGGAAAGTTTGTAAAACAAGTTTTGTGTTCTCATTTACATGGACAGAGTTCCCAACAAAAAAAACTGATCATTTTCTGGTGTCTGCGTTGGAGACTGGAGAGCCGAGCAGTCTTCTACGATCTAATTCATGTCTTAACACACTTCTTATTTATGGTTTATATATTGTTTTTACCCCTTTCATGATGAACTGATATATATTGCCTGCTCTATCTTCATTCGGTTTATTATGTTTAAAGCCATTCGACTGCACGAGGACCATTTTAATACTGCCTGTCACCTATACGCTGTAAGTCAGGGTATTTTTATTAATAGACTTACACTCTAAGTTTTATATCGCGTGTGACCATATTATCAAGCCTTCCTCCTCCTCCCATTATTGACTTCCACTTTAGTGAGGAAACTTTTAAATGCGATTCAGTCCGTTTTTGTCCCTAATGACCGAAACGTCGTCTCCTAAGTGTGATGAGTTATTTGGAAAGTGTTCAAGAACACTGTGGCTTTCATTCTTCCTCTTCTTTACATATATATATATAATATATATATATATATATATATATATATATATTATATATTATATATATATATATATTTATATATATATTTACTTCTCTGCTCGTTCATTGTTACCTTTTATTTTCTTTAAGTTGCTTGTTATTTTTTTAAGCTAACTCGTAGATTTAAAAACGTTTTTTTCTGGTTTTCGTGATCTACCTTGTTATGGAAAGTCTCAGTTCGTTATTTTTTCGGTCTATCGAGCTAAAACTTCAAATCACATATCTTTTCTATCAAATATCTTATCTACTACGAAGCGATATATCACATTTTCTTAGGGTTAAATCTTTGTTTGAATATTAGAATAAAGTCTAGTTGAAAAGTCGAGAGAAAACTCGAATTCGAGCTGTTGTTTTTTTCATGTTTATTCCGACAATGACCAACTTTAACGATTACTTAGAAAAAAAGAAATTCAAGCTGATTATGTATCACTTTTTTTTATCTCTTTATCTCGTCTGGCTGAGTAAATTACACTGTACATGATCTCTCAACCCTCTCTCTTGCTCTCTCACTTTCCACCACTTTTCTTCTCATTCCCTTTCTTTTCACAATCCCCTACCCTTTGCTTCTCTCATTTTTTTTTTACAACCCCCAACCGATCTCCCTTTCTCTTTTTTTTACCCTTGGCAACCCCTTACATTTCTTTTTCCAGTTTCACAACTCCGTATCCTTTCATTCTGACTTTTTTCAACTTCTTTACCTCTCCTTTCCCTTTCCCTCACGTTGTCCTGCTCTTCCCCCTTCCCCTCAAAAAAAATGATTTATCCAGGCAAATAGGATAACCAAAGTTTCATAGGAAAAAGTTTTAAAAGGTCGAGGACACCAATTCAAAGTTAAGAAAATTTTATAATATTATATATATATTATATATATATATATATATATATATATATATATATATATATATATATAAATATATATATATATATATATATATATATATATATAAGATCGCAGTAAACAGGTGATATCAAAATATGCAAAACAACCACTGTGAAAGAATAATGAAATTCCAAGCGCACACACACACACACACACACACACACCAACAAGGAATAGACCAACAAGTGCTGGACGATATGCACACAACTGAGGAGGAGGTGAAGAAGCTGCTAAGTGACCTTGATACATCAAAGGCAATGGGACCGGACAACATCTTCCCGTGGGTCCCCAGGGAGGGAGCAGATGTACTGTGTGTGCCATTAACCACAATCTTTAACACATCCCTTGAAACTGGGCAACTACCTGAGGTATGGAAGACCGCAAATGTAGCTCCCATTTTTAAAAAAGGAGACAGAAAAGAGGCACTAAAATACAGACCGGTGTGACTGATGTGTATACTTTGCAAAGTCATGGAGAAGATTATCATGAGGAGAGTGGTGGAACACCTGGAACGGAACAAGATTATAAACGACAGCCAGTACAGATTCATGGAAGGCAAAGCCTGTGTCACAAACCTTCTGGAGGTCTATGACAAAGTTACAGAAGTACGACACGAGAGAGAGGGGTAGGACCACCGTATGCAAGATCTGAGACGTTCTTGAAGGTGTGAACTCAGCAGGCAAGACGGAAACAATGTCGTCGTTCTTTTGGATTCTTGTAAATATAAAAAAATACGAGAGGAAAATTCGATTAGAGTTCTGGGCGAGGTGTTGATTTATAAAGAAGTCTTATCCGTTCTTATTCCACTCCAGTAACATAATCTGTTTTTCATGTTTTCTTTCAATCCCTGTGAGTGAGGGAATGAGAGGGTGTGGGACCGAGAGTCAAGAGTGAGAGCGTGAGGGAATGAGTGTGAGAGGGAATGAGAGCGTGAGGGAATGAGAGTGAGAGGGAATATGTGAGAGAGTGAAGGGGATGTGAGTCTGTTTCTGCCTCTACATTGTATCTAAATATTTTGTTCGTTGTCCGTATAAACGACTTAAACATGCAAATACAGTATATCGTAACATAATTAAGATGCTTAAATAAGCTGAGGCCGATTATGAATCGCATAATGTTATGACAGTGGTTACAATCATTATTATATTCGTATGGAAACGTGCACAACAACCACGGGGGAGAGTTGAATGATAACTCTAGGCATTTTGTGTTGCAATCAACGCATCTTCAGGAGCTTTCAGTGTTGCAGAAATGGGTAGGAAGTCCAGGAAGATTCGTTCAAGGAAACGACTCAAGCTAGCTAGAGTTGTTCAAGGTAACGACTCCAACTAGCTAGAGTCGTTACCTAGAGCCGTTACTCTAGCTTCGAATGAATAAAGGTAGATTTTATTGAAACTCTTGTGGCAGTAATATCTCGTTTAGACTAATGTCACCTGGACATTTACAGCCAAGTACCCTCACTGGATCCAAATAGCGTGCTGCCCACAATAGCACTATGCAAAAGGACAAAGCTGGTTTTAATACATATATTGGTCGTTTCTTTTTCCCCTTTTTTTTTATTT
>NW_026509979.1:0-10060 GCF_026875155.1 Cherax quadricarinatus | reverse complement strand
TCACGATCATTTATTTCAAGGTGGCGTCTCCAACAATGTTATTGTTTTTCTTGTTTTCAACTTCGAGATTAACTTTTTTTTGACTCCTGCTACTCACCACCTTCCCTCCTTGATGATGGTAAAGGGCTCTTGATTTAAAGAAATCGGTGCAGCGCTGTATAACTCTAGTGGGTTTAGCGTTTGGTTTTGATAATAATATAATCAGGGAAACCGAGTTACCCTCTCTCTCTCGTGGATCAATTCTGATTATATTCTGCAAGTGCTGTCTAACCCCTGCTGGTCTGGAGGTATAGGTATCCTTTGTACCCTATAACTGCAACCTCCTTCAGCCTCAAAAGGTAGATGGTTGGTCTATAGTTCTTGGGTACTTTGAGGGTGTTAAGCTGCAGCTGTTAGACTGTATGATTGCGTTCGGCTAAAACTCATGGCTGTCTTGTCACGGTCCTGGGTCTCTTAAAGCTGAGCTGTAGGTCACGTATGTCAGCTTCGTGTGTACCAAGGCATATAAGTAACGCTTCCGAAAAATTTTGCTGTCTAAATACAGTTTGCAATATTTAAAATAAAGTTGGTTTTCGACTTTGCGATACAGCATAGTGGTTTTGTGAAAATTTAAGTAAACAACGCCAAGGTATGTATTGCCTTCACAGCCGCAGTTTCTAATTTACCACAGTAGTATGTACAATATTTACAGATGTTCTGGAGTTATCAACAACTGCCTGGAAACCAACATCCTGGAAACTAATGTACAGTGAATATGAACTATCAAAGAACCAGAGGTCACAGTGGAATATGCGCCAGCTGACGTCTTGAGAGAGTCTGGGAGGATGATGGAACGATTACCTAGACAAACTAGTCAAACAATCCCCTCCCCCAATTCTTCCTTAATAAATCAGAATACCACAGTAAACCTGACAGTCAGACAGGCGATCAAGGGTCATATCCCACCACCACCAGATGGCCCTCATCACTGTATTTACAGCTGGTAAAGATGATTGCAGGATTAAGGGTTGTCTTGCATGCACTGAATAAATACATATGTACTCGGCACATGCAATAAGAACTAGTGCTTTCATAAAAGGGCTGCGGCATTCACAGAGAGATATATATCTCTCAGTGTATATACACTGAGATACCCACACCCTGAAGTGTATATGTACTGATATATACACCCTGAAGTGTTTACACACACGTTGCCGTCAAAGTGATTCCAGGAATCTCTCTTTCTTTCTCTCTCTCTCTCTCTCTCTCTCTCTCTCTTTCTCGCAGACATATGATAAGGTCGGAAAAGTCTGCTCTAACCTGCAGGAAAATGCCACAATTTTCCTTTCTTTATATCTTTGTTTACTCTACTGCGTTTACATAGACAGAGAGAGAGAGAGAGAGAGAGAGAGAGAGAGAGAGAGAGAGAGAGAGAGAGAGAGAGAGAGAGAGAGAGAGAGAGAGAGAGAGAATCATTACTTACATTAAAGGGTTAAAGTTGTTCGAGTTACGAGATAGTTAAAGTTCTTTACATCGATTTAAACTCTTGTGCCCATAACGTCGACTGCTTAAATTATGAGACGTTTCTCATTTATAATGGGGATGTTCACTGTTTGTAATGGGGTGTTCACTGTTTATAATGTTGGTGTTCACTGTTTATAATGTTGGTATTCACTGTTTATAATGTTCGTGTTCACTGTTTATAATGGGGTGTTCGATGTTTATAGAGGGGGTGCTCGTTGTTCATGAAGGGGATGTTCGTTGCTTATAATGGGATGTTAGTTGTTTATAATGGGGTGTTAGTTGTTTATAATGGGGGTGGTCGTTGTTTATAATGGAGTGTTCGTTGTTTATAAAGGGGGTGTTCGTTGTTTATAATGAGATGTTAGTTGTTTATAATGGGTGTTCGTTGTTTGTAATGGGATGTTCTTGTTTATAATTGGGGTGTTCGTTGTTTATAATGGGGGTGTTTATTGTTTAGAATGGGTGATCGTTGTTTATAATGGGGTGTTCGTTGTTCTTAATGGGGTATTCGTTGTTTATAAACTGGGTGGTCGTTGTTTATAATGGGGTGCTAGTTGTTTATAATGGGATGTTCGTTGTTTATAATGAAGTGTTAGTTGTTTATAATGAGTTATTCGTTGTTTCTAATTGGAGAGTTCGTTGTTTATTATAGGGTGTTCGTTGTTCATAATGAGGGTGTTCGTTGTTTAGAATGGGATGTTCGTTGCTTATAATGAGGTGTTCGTTGTTTATAATGGGGGTGTTCGTTGTTCATAATAGGGTGTTCGTAGTTTTTAAACTGGGTGTTCGTTGTTTATAATGGGGAGTTAGTTGTTTATAATGGGGTGTTCGTTGTTTATAATGGGGTGCTCGTTGTTTATAATAGGGTGCTCGTTGTTTATAATGGGGGTGTACGTTGTTAATAATGGGATGTTCGTTGTTATAATGAGTGTGTTCGTTGTTTATAATGGAGTGTTAGTTGTTTATAAAGGGGGTGTTCGTTGTTTATAAAGAGATGTTAGTTGTTTATAATGGGTGTTCGTTGTTTGTAATGGGATGTTCTTGTTTATACTTGGGGTGTTCGTTGTTTATAATGTGGTGTCTATTGTTTAGAATGGGGTGTTCGTTGTTTATAATGGGGTGCTCGTTGTTTATAATAGGGTGCTCGTTGTTTATAATGGGGGTGTTCGTTGTTAATAATGGGATGTTCGTTGTTATAATGAGTGTGTTCGTTGTTTATAATGGAGTGTTAGTTGTTTATAAAGGGGGTGTTCGTTGTTTATAAAGAGATGTTAGTTGTTTATAATGGGTGTTCGTTGTTTGTAATGGGATGTTCTTGTTTATACTTGGGGTGTTCGTTGTTTATAATGTGGTGTCTATTGTTTAGAATGAGGTGTTCGTTGTTTATAATGGGGTGTTCGTTGTTCACAATGTGGTATTCGTTGTTTATAAACTGGGTGGTCGTTGTTTATAATGGGGTGTTAGTTGTTTATAATGGGGTGTTCGTTGTTTAGAATGGGGTGTTCGTTGTTTATAATGGGGTGTCCGTTGTTCATAATGGGGTGTTCGTTGTTTAGAATGGGGTGCTCGTTGTTTATAATGGGGTGCTTATTTGTTGTTTATAATGGGGCATTTGTTGTTTATAAAGGGGGAGTTCGTTGTTTATAATGGGGATGTTCGTTGCTTATAATGGGGTATTCGTTGTTATAATGCGAGTGTCGGTTCTTTATAATAGGGTGCTCATTGTTTATAATGGGGGTGTTCGTTGTTCATAATGGGGTGTTCGTTGTTTTTAATGAGGTGTTCGTTGTTTATAATGGAGAGTTAGTTGTTTATAATGGGGTGTTCGTTGTTTATAATGGGGTGCTCGTTGTTTATAATGGGGTGCTTATTTGTTGTTTATAATGGGGCATTTGTTGTTTATAAAGGGGGAGTTCGTTGTTTATAATGGGGATGTTCGTTGCTTATAATGGGGTATTCGTTGTTATAATGCGAGTGTCGGTTCTTTATAATAGGGTGCTCGTTGTTTATAATGGGGGTGTTCGTTGTTCATAATGGGGAGTTCGCTGTTTATAATGGAGTGTTCGTTGTTTATAATATGGTGTTCGTTGTTTATAATGAGAATGTTCGTTGTTTGTAATAGGGTGTTCGTTGTTTATAATGGGGGTGTTCATTTGTTGTTTTTAATGGAATATTTGTTGTATATAATGGGTGTGTTCGTTGTTTATAATGGGGATGTTCATTGCTTACAATGCGGGTATTCGCGGTTTATAATAGGGTGTTCGTTGTTTGTAATGGGGGTATTCGTGTTTTGTTTATAATGGGGTGTTTGTTGTTTATAATGGAGGTGTTCGTTGTATATAATGGGGTGTTAATTGTTTATAATGAGGTGTTTGTTGCTTTTGTTTATAATGGGATTTTCGTTGTTTACAATGGGGGATTAGTTGTTTAAAATTAGGTATTCGTTGTTTACAATGGGGTGTTCGTGGTTTATAATGGGGTGTTCGCTGTTTATAATGGGATGTTCGTTGTTTATAATGGGGTATTCGTTGTTTATAATGAGGATGTTCGTTGGTTATAATGGGATGTTCGTTGTTTATAATGAGGGTGTTCGTTATTTATAATGGGGGTGTTCGTTGTTTATAAAGGGATGTTCGTTGTTTATAATGGGGTGTTCGGTGTTTATAATAGGGTGTTCGTTGTTTATAATGGGGTGTTCGTTGTTTATAATGAGGATGTTCGTTGTTTATAATGGGATGTTCGTTGTTTATAATGAGGTTGTTCGTTATTTATAATGGGGGTGTTCGTTGTTTATAAAGGGATGTTCGTCGCTTATAATGGGGTGTTCGGTGTTTATAATGGGGTGTTCGTTGTTTATAATGGGCTGTTTTTGTTTATAATGGAACGTTCGTTGTTTATAATGGGGTGTTCGTTGTTTATAATGGGGTTTTCGTTGTTTATAATGGGAGTATTCGTTGTTTATAATTAGGTATTCGTTTTTGTAATGGGGTGTTCGTTTTTTATAACGGGGTGTTCGTTGTTTATAATTAGGTGTTCGTTGTTTTTAATAGGGTGTCGTTGTTTATAATGGGATGTTCGTTGTTTATAATGGGTGTTCGTTTTTTATAATGGGGTTTTCGTTGTTTATAATGGGAGTGTTCGTTGTTTATAATTAGGTATTCTTTTTGTAATGGGGTGTTCGTTGTTTATAACGGGGTGTTCGTTGTTTTTTAATTAGGTGTTCGTTGTTTATAATGGGGGTGTTCGTTGTTTATAATGGGGTTTTCGTTGTTTATAATGAGGGTGTTCATTGTTTATAATGGGGGTGTTCGTTGTTTATAATGGGGGTGTTCGTTGTTTATAATGGGGTGTTCGTTGTTTATAATGGAGTTGTTTGTTGTTTATAATGGGGTGTTCGTTGTTTATAATGGGGGTGTTCGTTGTTTATAATGGGAGTGTTCGTTGTTTATAATGGGGGTGTTCGTTGTTTATAATGGGAGTGTTCGTTGTTTATAATGGGGGTGTTCTTTGTTTATAATGGGGGTGTTCGTTGTTTTTAATGGGAGTGTTCGTTGTTTATAATGGGGGTGTTCGTTGTTTATAATGGGGTGTTCGTTGTTTATAATGGGAGTGTTCGTTGTTTATAATGGGGTGTTCGTTGTTTATAATGGGGGTGTTCGTTGTTTATAATGGGGGTGTTCGTTGTTTATAATGGGGTGTTCGTTGTTTATAATGGGGGTGTTCGTTGTTTATAATGGGGGTGTTCGTTGTTTATAATGGGGGTGTTCGTTGTTTATAATGAGGGTGTTCGAAAGTTACTGTTCTAAAATGAAACAAATTTTATACAAAAAAATATCGGAATTTATGTTTGGGTCATTAAGAACAAAAAAAAAAAGTTATCGTTTCATTAAGTCCTACAAGAGAGTCATTATGTCTTACATGAAGGTCATTAAGGACTCCACGAGGGTCATTAAGGACTCCACGAGGGTCATTAAGGACTCCACGAGGGTCATTAAGGACTCCACGAGGGTCATTAAGGACTCCACGAGGGGCACTGAAGATTACACCAGGGTAATTAAGGTCTACACGAGGGTCATTAAGGACTCCACGAGGGCACTGAAGATTACACCAGGGTAATTAAGGTCTACACGAGGGTCATTAAGGACTCCACGAGGGGCACTGAAGATTACACCAGGGTAATTAAGGTCTACACGAGGGTCATTAAGGACTCCACGAGGGGCACTGAAGATTACACCAGAGTAATTAAGGTCTACACGAGGGTCATTAAGAACTCCACGAGGGGCACTGAAGATTACACCAGAGTAATTAAGGTCTACACGAGGGTCATTAAGGACTCCACGAGGGGCACTGAAGATTACACCAGAGTAATTAAGGTCTACACGAGGGTCATTAAGGACTCCACGAGGGGCACTGAAGATTACACCAGAGTAATTAAGGTCTACACGAGGGTCATTAAGGACTCCACGAGGGGCACTGAAGATTACACCAGAGTAATTAAGGTCTACACGAGGGTCATTAAGGACTCCACGAGGGGCACTGAAGATTACACCAGGGTAATTAAGGTCTACACGAGGGTCATTAAGGACTCCACGAGGGGCACTGAAGATTACACCAGAGTAATTAAGGTGTACACGAGGGTCATTAAGGACTCCACGAGGGGCACTGAAGATTACACCAGAGTAATTAAGGTCTACACGAGGGTCATTAAGGACTCACGAGGGGCACTGAAGATTACACCAGAGTAATTAAGGTCTACACGAGGGTCATTAAGGACTCCACGAGGGGCACTGAAGATTACACCAGGGTAATTAAGGTCTACACGACGATCATTAAGGACTCCACGAGGGGCATTAAAGACTAGTCCAGGGTAATTAAGGTCATTTTACCCTACATGAAGATCATTAAGGACTACCCGAGAGTTATTAACTACCTGAGAATCATTAAGGGCTACACTAGGGTCATTAATGGGATAAACATCTCTTACATTACATGTCCCGTAACTCGATCGTTAGCGCACTCAGCTCACACACCGATGTCCGGAGATCGAATCCCCGGTACGGCTGGAAAACATTAGGGACGCGTTTCTGTAAGACATCTGCCGCCCCTGTTCACCCATCAGTATAAAATGGGTACCTAGGTGTTAATCGACTGGTGTGGGTCGCATCCTGTGACAAAACTGACCTAATTTGCCTGAAATGCTCAGCATAACAAGGGGCTTTCTATATAGTAGTATGTCAGTGATGTCAGCTAGGACTGTATACCTTGTACATGTACTTGTAGAAATAAAGATATTATTATTATTATTATTATTATTATTATTATTATTATTATTATTATTATTATTATTATTATTATTATTATTATTATAATCATCATTAGTGTTATTTCATTATCACTTTTTACACTATCATCATAGTCTCCTTATGTAAAAAAAATCTATTACCTAGCAACTCCCCTCCTTTATATAAGTCCCCCCTTACAGCAGAACTTTCCTATATGTTAGTGTTCCTTATACAACACATCCATTAACTAGATGTATTTCTGTAACCAAGGTATCATCGTATTACATAACCCCAAACCCTTCTACCACATCGCACGCGAAAGGCATAGTGCAGAGTGCGACATAAGTTTTTAATGCAGTTTGATATTAGCGGTGGAGATTTTAAGTGAAAGGGAAGAGGCGTTAACAAGTTATCTCATGGAAACTAATATTTCAAATTCTTTAATGAAAACTGACAGATTAGACTACGCAGCCCAACACAAATTAAACTTTTCCATAAAGACCAGCTTTACGAGGCCAAACTGAAGAGGCATTCTGTAGTTATCTCACACAGACCAACCTCCCATAATACACTAAGTTTGAAGCCACTCAGAAGTTGCATTTGCAAGTTATTGAGTTGAACGATAGCAGCCAATCAGATGACGAACTCTTAAAATGATATCTTCAAAGCCGGAATTTCAAATTTCCCAGTTTGCAGTGAAAAAGGCAATTTGGGACCTACACAGTCAAAAATCAAGAGGTAATCAGGCCCTCAAGGGTGAGGGACTGATTACCTTATCTTTCTGTATATAGTTTTACAGTCATCACATTATGTCCTTTTATTGATAAAGCCATTGGATGGCGAAACGTCTACAAATAAAGATACCCAGATGTTGCACATGAGTTTAATTCTTCAACTTGTGGGTATTGGGTATCATTCATGTACAACACTTGAATATTACTTGCAATGTCGTCAGATTAAGATGCAACTTTTCCGAAGATGTGAAGTTCCACCGCTGAGAGTTTTGCAATTATCCCAGTCATTCCAGGATGCTGGGAATGGCTTCACTAACTTTGATCATAGGGCGCGTGCGCAGTTATTCTTAGAATTTGGGCCTCGTTACCGTACATGAATGTTTAAAATTTGAATGCGGTCGGATGAGGCGTTCTCGAATTATGAGCGAAATAAAATCAGAAAGTAGGAAGGGAAAAAATCAGGTAACCATTTCAATGTATACCATAGAGAATACCTAACAACAGAGTGTTAGACTTGGGTTCTCTCTCTCTCTCTCTCTCTCTTCTCTCTCTCTCTCTCTCTCTCTCTCTCTCTCTCTCTCTCTCTCTCTCTCTCTCTCTCTCTTTTTAAACAGGGTTTTGCAAGGTTACGTTAAGGGTTCCTAACTTTATTTACAAGCTAAGAGATGTTACGTACATCAACTCATTTAAAACCCTCTTTATTATTATGAGACATACAGATAGGGAACAGGATGAAGTTGGAGCCATCTGCGGGCCAGCAATTTCATTTGATCAACTGACTTTATTTCGTCAATTGTCTCTCTCTCTCTCTCTCTCTCTCTCTCTCAAAATATATTCACTCATGAGCCAGTATTTAATGGCTGGCCATTGAAGATGGTCCTGGTCTTTAATGGTGTGAAAACTTAATGATGGTTGCTTCCTGGCACGTGTGTGTGTGTACTCACTTATTTGTGGATGCAGGGGTCGAGTCATAGCTCCTGGCTCCGCCTCTTCACTGTTTGCTATTAGGTCCTCTCTCTCCCTGCTCCATGAGCTTCATGAAACCTCGTCTTAAAACTATGTATGGTTCCTGACTCCACTCCCTCGCGTGCAGACACTAGCTATGCTAACTCCCTACACCCTTCCACTCTACATCCTTCTTCTCCCTCCTCCTCTCACCTTCCTCCCTTTCCCCTCTGATGAGAGGTGAGAGTGGGCAGTGTTTGCATAACATTTCTGCACATCCCTTCTGAATATTTACCTCCACAGTCGCTTCCCTGAGTTCCGAAAATACACATGAACTGGCCTACGAGTGTATAGAACACACACACACACACACACACACACACACACACACACATACACACACACACACACACACACACGCAACACACACACACACACACACACACACACACACACACACACTCACACACACACACACACACACACACACACACACATGCAAGGCAAAGCTCCTGATCATGAGTGACTTTAACCACAAGGAGATCGATTGGGAGAACTTGGAGCCATATGGGGGCCAAGATACAAGGAAGGCTATGATGGTGGAGGTGATACTGGAAAACGTCATGTACCAACACGTAAGGGACACTACAAGAGAGAGAGTGAGGAGAGGATGAACCAGCAAGACTGGACTTAGTATTCACATTGAGTAGTGCAGATATTGAGGACATCATATATGAAAGACCCCTTGGGGCCAGCGGTCATGTGGTTTTAAGCTTCGAATACACAGTAGAGCTACAAGTGGAGGGGGAAGCAGGAAGGCCAGGACGAATGAAGCCAAACTACAAGAAAGGGGACTACACGGGAATGAGGAACTTCCTGAACGGGGTTCAGTGGGACAGAGAACTGGCAGGGAAGCCAGTTAATGAGATGATGGAATATGTAGCAACAATGTGCAAGGAGGCTGAGGAGAGGTTTGTACACAAGGGTAACAGGAATAATGAAAAAGCCAGGATGAGCCCATGGTTCACCCAAAGGTGCAAGGAGGCAAAAACCAAGTGTGCTAGGGAATGGAAGATATATAGAAGGCAAAGGACCCAGGAGAATAAGGAGAGCAGTCGTAGAGCCAGAAACAAATATGCACAGATAAGAAGGGAGGCCCAACGACAATATGAAAACGACATAGCAGTGTGAGGGAAAAGTTTAACAGATAGGAGTAGCGAGTGAGTATATGGTAACAATAGTTTGATTGCCGGCTGCTTGTTAAGGTAAGGTCAGTCTCGCTCCCGCTATCCCCTCCCCCCCTTTTTCCCCACCCCGAAAGGTGACATGTGGGACTCCGGCCAAACAGTAATCACTCGACTCACAGCTCCCAGCACAACTGAAAGTAAAAGCCTCTGCTCCTATTCTAGTGGATATTGGTTGAAAGCTTCACTTTTGACCAATAATAAACTTAGTCCTTTCAGTTTTAAGCTCCACATAAGACTTTTCGATAATCACCACCTTTTTTAAGTATCTTACACTTATCATGGAGAGTAATTTCTTAAGCAGTGGGTAAAATGTCTCTCTTTCCAGTTGGGTGACAGATCAGGTTCAACC
>NW_026509978.1:0-14222 GCF_026875155.1 Cherax quadricarinatus | reverse complement strand
TCCTTTTTGTATGATGCGTCAACACTTGTTGGTGTATTCCTTGCTGGTGTCCCCATCTGGTCTGTCCCCCAGAGTCCTTCCTGTCTCTACCGTAAATACTTCCTTAAATCTCGTGTTGAGCTCCTCACATACCTCTTGATCATTTCTTGTGAGTTCTCCACCTTCTTTCCTCAGCCTTATCACCTGGTCCTTGACTGTTGTCTTCCTCCTAATGTGGCTATACAGCAGTTTCTGGTCAGATTTGACTTTCGATGCTATGTCGTTTTCATACTGTCGCTGGGCCTCCCTCCTTATCTGTGCATACTCGTTTCTGGCTCTTCTACTAATCTCCTTGTTTTCCTGGGTCCTATGCCTCCTGTACCTTTTCCATTCTCTGTTGCACTTAGTTTTTGCCTTCCTACACCTTCGGGTAAACCAAGGACTCGTTTTGGTCTTCCTATTATTTCTGTTTCCCTTGGGAACAAACCTTTCCTCTGCCTCCTTGCACTTTGTTGCCACATATTCCATCATCTCGTTTACTGATTTTCCTACCATTTCTCTGTCCCACTGAACCTCCTGCAGGAAGTTTCTCATACCTGTGTAGTCCCCCCTTTTATAGTTTGGCCTGTTCCCTTTCAGTTCCTGTTACCTTCTCCACTTGTAACTCTACTATATAATCAAAACTCAGGACCACGTGATCGCTAGCTCCAAGGGGCCTCTCGTAAGTGATGTCCTCAATGTCTGAAGTGCTTAGGGTGAACACAAGATCCAGTCTTGCTGGCTCATCCTCCTCTCTCTCTCTGGTTGTGTCCCTGACATGTTGATGCATGAGGTTTTCAAGTGTGTGTGTGTGTGTGTGTGTGTGTGTGTGTGTGTGTGTGTGTGTGTGTGTGTGTGTGTGCGTGCGTGCGTGCGTGCGTGTTCGTGTGTGTGCGTGTGTTTGCGTGCGTCCGTCCCCCCCACGCACACACCGTTGGAAATTTCAAATATGTACTGCATGATAAATTAATTAAAGAGAATGTGACAGGACGAGCATAGCCCTAATCCTCTATCTAAAAATAAATAATTTTGCACGCGCGCGCACATGCTCACACACACACGTACACAGGAGGAGGAATAGGGAGACATGATAACGACATACAAAATACTGCGAAGAATAGATAAGGTGGACAGAAACAGGATGTTCCAGAGTGGGGACACACAAACAAAGGGTCACAATTGGAAGTCGAAGACTCAGATGAATCCGAGAGATGTTAGGAAGCATTTCTTCAGTCACAGAGTTGTCAGGAAGTGGAATTGTCTGGCAAGTTATGTAGTGGAGGCAGGAACCATACAAAGTTTTAAGACGAGGTATGATAAAGCTCATGGAGCAGGGACAGAGGACATAGTAAGCAACCAGGAGCTGAGTCTCGACCCCTGCAACCACAATTAAGTACAATTAGGTGAGTATGTACACACACACACACACACACACACACACACACACACACACACACACACACACACACACACACAGTAGGGACAGCGAGCGCGCTAGTCACGCCTTCCTTTGCTCCAGGAATATAAGTGTTTTTGAAGGCTACCCAAGTGTTCTGCAAGGGTTGTTAAGTGTGTCAGGGTAGTGAACAATCCTAGAAGTGATTTTTAATCTGCCTGAGCCACATAAGTGTGGGGAGAGCCACAATTTTGTAAGTGATCTAGAAAATAAAAACATTGTGGCGCAGAGTGGGCAGGCTAGTGTGTAAGGCGACGTTGTCAAGTGTCACCCAAGAAAGATAATAAAGTGTACAGTCGTGTGACCAGTGAGAGAAATACAGTGAATAGGGAACATTATTAACGAGAAGAAATTGAGGTGGATCTACGCCAGGACGTACATCGAGCTGGATCTATGCCAGGACGTCACATCGAGCTGGACAATCTACAGTGCTACAGCTGCACTACAATTACTGTATCACCTATGAGTGGTTCTTTGGGTGTGGGGTTCCAGGTTCCAATTAACCGCCAAGCTGAATGTGAGTGGTCTAACTCTCATAGCACGATAAAGAATAGGCACTCAAGTATTCAATAAGGAATAGCAATTGGTAATCCATTGAACAAGGCGATTAACTTACTATAAGCAGGTCGAGCATAGGCAACATTGTAAGTAGGTGAGCGTAAGCCTCAGGAGGGTGGGAGTCAGGTCACAAGAGGTTGTGGACACAAGCGACCACTGAGAATCCACATTACACTCCAAGCACACGCCACCTACTTTTCAGACACATAATTCGACACATAATTACACACACACACATGCGCGCACACACACTACACACACACACACACACACACACACACCACACACACACACACACACACACACACATATACAAACACACACACACACACACACACACACACACAGGACTACAAAGAGACCTGGACAGGCTACAAGCCTGGTCCAGCAACTGGCTCCTTGAATTTAACCCTGCCAAATGCAAAGTCATGAAGATTGGGGAAGGGCAAAGAAGACCACAGACACAATATAGTTTAGATGGCCAAAGACTGCAAACCTCACTCAAGGAAAAAGATCTGGGGGTGAGTATAACACCGAGCATATCTCCTGAGGCGCACATCAATCAGATAACTGCTGCAGCATCCGGGCGCCTGGGAAACCTACGGATAGCGTTCCGATACCTCAATAAGGATTCGTTTAAGACTCTATATACCATCTACGTCAGGCCCATAGTGGAGTATGCAGCACCAGTTTGGAATCCACACCTAGTCAAGCACGTCAAGAAATTAGAGAAAGTGCTAAGGTTTGCAACAAGACTAGTCCCAGAGCTACGGGGATTGTCCTACGAAGAAAGGTTGAGGGAAATTGGCCTGGCGACACTGGAGGACAGGAGGGTCAGGGGAGACATGATAACAACATATAAAATACTGCGCGGAATAGACGATGTGGACAAAGACGGGATGTTCCAGAGATGGGACACAGACACGAGAGGTCACAATTGGAAGTTGAAGACTCAGATGAGTCAAAGGGATGGTAGGAAGTATTTCTTCATCATAGAGTAGTCAGGCCATGGAATAGCCTAGAAAGTAATGTAGTGGAGGCAGGAACCATACATAGTTTTAAGACGAGATATGATAGAGCTCCTGGGGCAGGGAGAGAGAGGACCTAGTAGCAATCAGCGAAGAGGCGGGGCCAGGAGCTGTGAATCGACCCCTGCAACCACAAATAGGTGAGTAAAAAATAGGTGAGTACACACACACACACTACTCCGGGAAATTAGATAGTGTGGAGAGTCACAGGATGTTTTGAGATGCCAGGGAGGTAGGGGCCAGGTGACACGTTACCAAGACGCAGTTCAATGAAGAAGACTTGAAGAACTTTTCCAATGTAAAATGGATGATAGACAACAGCATTGTCTGGCAAATAATACCGAGAAGTATTTTAACCCAAAATGAAGATACAAGGGAACTTCTAAGATTCTGAAAGACACAAATAACCCGGATATAGAAGAGATGAGCTTATGACGACATTTAGGTCCGACTTTGATCATTTACCAAGTCAATATACAAATATCCCGCACTCTTCTATGTGCGGGCTACTTATATATAGTTGTATATAGTTATTCTGTAAGAAGTTGACTATTAGAAGCAGGGCTGTGGAGTTGGAGTCGAAATAAATTCTTGGGTTACTGGAGTCGGAGTTGGAGTCGGTAAAATGTACAGACTCCGACTCCTAATAAATTTAAATTGTATAGAATATTGTAAAATTTCATATTTCACAGAAAATAATTTGATTAACCATTTTTTCAGGATATATATTATTTTCAGGATTTATTTTAATTTCAAGTTGTCTGTAAATTTGAAAATATTACATACTTCAAGATATAAAAATAAGTAAAAGTGGTAACCTATGAAGAAAATCATAATGGAAAAAAAAGTATGTCAACAAAGTCGGCTGTTTTTAAACATTTTATAACAAATGACAAACATTAGGTTTATTAATGTATTATAAATGACGATTCTGAAAAAAAAACAGAAACAATGTAAATGTTAGTAGTTTTATTGGTTGTGAGAAAAGTGCGTCTACAAGAACGTTAAACTTGGAGACACTTGCAGAGTTCTCATGGTGAAGTGTTAGAAGCTGTGAATGACAAAGTTAATATAAGCAACATTACTTCTACTTCACGGATAAAACAAAGTCACAAATGTACTGGAGGTTAAAGTTAAGTATCAAGACTCTTTACAATGGCGCCAGAAAAGTTCAAAAACCACATCATTGAAATAAGTGAAAAATAGTCTACCTCTGGTTTTTCTCACAAACGGCCTTTTTAGGCTTAAGTGGAAAAATAACTACTAGAGTAAGATGTTTGTGAGTCAGATTTTATTTTATAGTTTCTATTATATTATATTACTTTATACTTGATAGTCTTTTTATATAAACCTCATTGTTCCATTTGTCAAGTTTTGTCCGTTCTTTAACTGTATGGTTACTGAATCTTTGTAATTTCTTTGATAAATAAAAGCCAAAATGGCATAGCTATAGGCCTTAGAGCCAAGCCTTAACAGGTTAAGTAAAAGGACAAAAATGCAACTTGTGTGATTTTTTATTGTGGCATTTTCACTCACCAGTATCGTAATTACTAGAGTACAACAAAACACCGGGGAGAAGGAATACAGAATAGATCAGGTCCAACCCTTTTAAGGGATAGGTACAATGGCCCAAAGACGGAAACGTTTTATTGTTCTTCTGGGGTATTTAATAACCTCAAAAATTTGTGTACGGCACAATAAATACTGTATAAAAGCGCACTCTTCCCGCTTCCTGATAGATGTATCCTCTAACACCACCAGCACCCCCAAAGCTGTAACAGCCCCAACAACGCCCACCACCACCACTAAACCCTGTAAAGCACCAGCCCACCAAACTGAAAACACACCAACAACGCTACCACCCCCACTAAAGCTGAAACACCAGCACCACCAGAAGCTGAAACAACCCCAACAACGCTACCACCACCACTAAAACTGTAAAGCACCGCCCCCACCAAAGCGAACAGCACCAACAACGCTACCACCCCCACTAGAAGCTGTAACAGCACCGACCACCAGAAGCTGTAACAGCCCCCGCTACCACCACCACAAAGAAGCTGTAAGCCCAGCACAACCAAAACCCCTGTAACAGCACCAAAAACGCTACCACCACCACTAGAAGCTGTAACAGCCCCAGCACCCCCAGAAGGGCTGTAACAGCCCAACAACGTCCACCACACTAGAAGCTGTAACACCCCCAGCACCCCAGAAGCGTAACAGACCAACAACGCTACCACACCACTAGAAGCTGTAACAGCACAGCACCACCAGAAGCTGAAAGCCCCAAAAACGCTACCCCCAAATGAAGCTTAACAGCCTGCACCACCAGAAGCTGTAACGCACCAAACAACGCTACCCCACCACAGAAGTGAAAACAGCACCAGCACCCCCCAGAAGCTTTAACAGCCCAAAACGCTAACACCACACCAAAAAGCTGAAACACCCCAGCCCCACCAAAGCTGTAACAGCACCAACAAGCTACCACCACCACTAGAAGCTGAAACAGCACCAGCACCACCAAAGCTGTAACAGCACAACAACCTAAACCACCACTAGAAGCGAAACGCCCCAGCACCACCAGAAGCGTAACAGCACCAAAAAACGCTACCACCCCCACTAGAACTGAAAACCCACCACACCACCAAAGCGTAACGACCAACAACGCTCCCACCACCACAGAACTGTAACAGCACCAGCCCCCCAAAAGCTGTAACAGCACCAACAAGCTACCACCACCCTAGAACTGTAACAGCCCAGCACCCCCGAAGCGAAACATCCCCAAAAACGCCCCCACCACCACTAAAGTAAAACGCACCAGCCCCACAGAAGCTTTAACAGCCCCAACAACGCTCCCACCACCCAAAAGGCGTAACAGCCCCGCATCACCGAAGCTGTAACAGCCCAAAAAAGCTACCACCCCCACTAAAAGCTGTAACAGCACCACACCAAAGAAACTGTAACAGCACCAAAACAACGCTACCCCACCACTAGAAGCTGTAACAGCACCAGCACCCCCAAAAACTGTAACAGCCAAACAACGTACCACCCCACTAAAGCGTAACAGCCCAGCACCACCAGAAGCTGTAAACACACCAACAACCTACCACCACCCTGAAGCTGTAACAGCCTGCCCCACCAAAAATTTAAAACACACCCAACAACGCTACCACCCCCACTAACTGTAACGCCCCAGCACCCCCAGAAGCTGTAACAGCACCAAAAACCTACCACCACCACTGAAGTTTAAACAGCACCAGCACCCCCAAAAGCTTAACAGCACCAGCCCCACCGGGAACTGAAAACAGCACCAACAACGCTACCACCACCATAGAAGCGAAAACACCACCAGAAGCTGAAACCCAAAAACAACAACGCTACACCCCCACCAGAAGCTGTAACACCCCCAGCACCACAAAAGCTGTAAAAGACCAAAACGCTACCACCCCACTAAAGCTGTAACACCCAAACCACCAGAAGCGTAACAGCACCAACAACGCTCCCACCCCCACTAAAGTGTAACAGACCAGCACCCCAAAAGCTGAACAGCACCAACAACGCTACCACCACCCTAGAAGCTGAAACAGCCCCAGCACCACCAAAGCTGTAAACAACCCAACAACGCTCCACCCCCCACTAGAAGCTGTAACAGACCACACCCCCAGAAGCTTAACAGCACCAGCACCACCAGAAGCTGTAACAGCCCAAAAACGCTACCACCCCCACTAAAGCTGTAACACCCCCAGAAGGAAACCAAAAACACGAACCCCCACCAAAAAGAAAGCTGTACACCCCACACCCCCAGAACTAAAACAGCACCAACAACGTACCACCCCCACTAGAAGCTGAAAACAGCACCAGCACCACCAGAAGCTGAACAGCCCCAAACAACGCTACCACCCCACTAAAGCTTAAAGACCAGCACCACCAGAAGTGTAAAGCACCAACAACGCTACCACCCCCACTAAAAGCTGTAACACACCCACCCCCAAAGCGGTAACAGCACCAACAAGCTACCACCCCACTAAAAGCGTAACAGCACCAGCACCCCAGAAGCTGTAAAAAAACACCAACAACGCTCCCACCACCACTAGAAGCTGAAACGCACTAGCACCCAGAAGCTGTAACAGCACCAACAACCTACCCACCACCACGGAAAAGCTGTAACAGCACCGCCCCACCAGAAGCTGTAACGCACCAAAAAACGCTACCCCACCATAGAAGCTGTAACGCACCAGAAACCCAGAAGTGAAACAGCACCAAAAAACGTACCCCCCCACTAGAAGCGAAACAGCACCAGCCCCACCAGAAGCTGTAACAGCACCAACAACGCTACCACTACCACTAAAAAGCTGTAACAGCCCAGCACCACCAGAAGCTGTAACAGCACCAACAACGCTACCACCACCACAAACTGTAACAGCACCAGCCCCACCAGAATTTAAAAACACACCAACAACGTACCACCCCCACTAAGCTGTAACGCCCAGACCACCGAACGTCAGCACCAACAACGCTACCACCCCCACAGAAGCTGTAACACACCACACCACAGAAGCTGAAACACCCCAACAACGCTCCCACCCCACAGAAGCTGTAACAGCACCAGCCCCCCAGAAGCTGTAACGCCCACAACGTCCACCACCACTAGAAGCTGTAAACAGCACCCCCCACAAAAGCGTAACGCACCAAAACGCTACCACCCCCATAAAGCTGTAACAGCCCAAAACCACAGAACTGAACGCCCAACAACGTACCACCACTAAAGCTGTAACAGCACCGCACCCCCAGAAGCTGTAACGCCCCAAAACGCTCCACCACCACTAGGGCTTTTAACGCCCAGCCCACCAAAAGCGTAACAGCCCCAAAAACGCTACCCCCACCACTAAAAGCTTAACAGCCCCAACACCCCCAAAGCGTAACGCCCCAACAACGCTACCACCCACTAAATCTGTAACAGACCAGCACCACAAAGCTGTAACAGCCCCAACAACGCTCCCCCACCACTAGAAGCTTAACAATCAGCACCCCAGAAGCGAAAACAGCCCCAACAACGCTACCACACCACTTAAAGCTGAAAACAGCCCCAGCCCCACCAAAAGCTTAACAGCACCAAAAAAACGACCACCGCCACTGAAGCGTAACGCACCAGCACCCCCAGAAGCTGTAAAAATCCCAGGAACACACCACCACCCCACAACTACCCACCACAAAACCCTGTAACAACCCAGCCCCAAACTGTAACAGCACCACACCCCCAGAAGCTGTAAGCACCGTCCCACCGAAGCTGAAACACAGCACGAAAACCACCACCAAAAAACAAAGTGTAGTTACGTCCCACTGAAAGCAGTTTTTAGCAGCATCACCATGAAGCTGAAGTGCACCACTCCCCTGAACTGTTGTGCACCACCAAAACCTGAAGCTGAAAGTCCACCACACCACCTATGCTGTATGTGCACCCCACAACCTGAAGCTGAAAAAGTGCACCCCCCCACCTGAAGCTGTATGTGCCCACCAAAACCCTGAAGCTGTAAGGCACCCCGCACCGAAGGAGCAAGTCACCACCCCCCAAAGCCGTAAGGCCCACCTGCCCACCTCTGAAGCTTTAAATCAATACCACCACATAACTAATGAAACTATAGCCCTCCCAGAAGCTGAAACAACAACACCAAAAGTTTTAACAAGGCATTGGCAGCGAGGTAAAAAGGGGTATGTGACCTTGTGCTTCACTTGTCATAATGCTTTACAATGATTACCCCCTTCCTGACCCCCCTGTCACAACACACACACACACACACACCACACAAGTGTAAACCACAGTTTTAACCCCCGTATTTAACGTGTGTACCACGCTTTCACGTATCCACCCCAACGGAATATAAACCACATATCACTAAAAATGGTACTCTAGTCGGGGCATAAACCCCGTACACGGACAAAAATTGTGTGTTGTGTGTTGGCTTTTAAAGTGGTTTTTTGTGTGTGGTGTGTGGGGTTACTACCTAGTTGACTCACCTAGTTGAGGTTTCGGGGTCGAGTCTGAGCTCCCGTCCCCGCCTCTTCACTGACGCTACTAGGTTTTCCCCCTTGAACCGTGAGCCTTATCATACCTCGCTTTTAAAGCTTGTATGGATCCCGCTCCCTACATCGCTTCCCAAACTATTTCCCCTTTCTGACTACCTGGGCTGAAGAAATTTCCTAAATCCCCGTATTTTCGTGTCTCAACTTCCAACTGTTCCCCTTGTTTCGGTCCAATCTCTGGGAACTCCTGTCTTTTCCCCCCTTCAAATTCCCCTTTGTTTTTGTATGTCGTTTCATGTCCCCCCTATCTCTCCTGTCCTCCAGTTTTCTCAGGTTGATTTCCCCTTTAAACCCCTCCTCGTAGGGGAAAACCCATAGCCCGGGGTAGTCTTTTTAAACCTTTGCACTTTCTCTAGTTTCTTCACGTGCTTGGTTAGGGGTGGGTTCAAAAACGGGGCCGCATACTCCAAAAGGGCCTAAACACGGTTACAGGGTCCGAACGATTCCTTATTAAGAGTGGAAGCTGTTCTGAGGTTTGCTAGGGCCCTATGCTGCAGAGTTTTTTTGGTTTTATGTGCGCTTAGGAGATTGCCCGGGGTTATATCACCCAAGATCTTTTTTCCCTTTAGGTGTGTGTGTGTGTGTGTGTGTGTGTGTGTTTTGGGTGTTGTGTGTGTGTGTGTGTGGGGGTTTTTGTGGGTGAGTGTGTGTGGTGGTGTGTGTGTGTGTGTGTGTGTGTGTGTGTGTGTGTGGTGGGTGTGTTGTGTGGTGGGTGTGTTGTGGGTGTGGTGTGTGTGTCGGGGGGTTTTGTGGTGGGTGTGTGTTGTGGTGGGTTGTGTGGGGTGTTGTGTTGTGTGTGTGAGGTGTGTATGTGTGTGGTGGTGTGTGGTTTGTTGTGGGTGTGTTGGTGTTGTTGGGTGTGTGTGTGTGTGGTGTTTTGTGTGTGTGGTGCGTGGTGTGTGTGTGTGTGTGTGTTTTAATGTGTGTTGGGGGTGATTGTGTGTGTTGTGGTGTGCGTCGTGTGTGTGTGGTGCGTGTGTGGTGCGTGTGTGGTGTGTGGCGCGGTGTGTGTGTGGTGTGTGTGTGGTGTGTGTGTGTATGTGTGGTGTGTGTGGGGTTTGTGTGGTGTGTGTGTGTGTGGTGTGTGTGTGGTGTTTTGGGTGTGTGTGTGTGGTGTGTGTGTGGTGTGTGTGTGTGGTGTGTGTGTGGTGCGTGTGTGTGGTGCGTGTGTGGTTTTGTGTGTGTGTGTGTGTGTGTGTGTGTGTGTGTGTGTGTGTGTGTGTGTGTGTGTGTGTGTGAGTGTGTTTTGTGTGTGTGTGTTTGTGTGGTGGGTGTGTGTGTGCGTGGGGGTGTGTGTACTCAGCTATTTGTACTCACCTATTTGTGGTTGCAGGGGTCGAGTCACACTCCTGGCCCCGCCTCTTCGCTGATTGCTACTAGGTCCTCTTTTTCCCTGCCCCATGAGCTCTATCATACCTCGCCTTAAAACTATGTATGGTTCCTGCCTCCACTAAATCCCTTCTAGGTATTCCATGGCCTGACTGCTCTATGACTGAAGAAATACTTCCTAACATCCCTTTGTTTCCCATCTGAGTCTTCAACTTCCAATTGTGACCTCTTGTGTCTGTTCCCATCTCTGGAACATCCCGTCTTTGTCCACCATGTCTATTCCGCGCAGTATTTTAATGTCGTTATCATGTTCCCCCCCTGACCCTTCCTGTCCTCCAGTGTCGTCAGGCCGATTTCCCTCAACCATTCTTCGTAGGACAATCCCCGTAGCTCTGGGACTAGTCTTGTTGCAAACCTTTGCACTTTCTCTAATTTCTTGACGTGCCTGACTAGGTGTGGATTCCAAACTGGTGCTGCATTTCTCCAGTATGGGCCTGACGTAGATGGTATCAGAGTCTTAAACGAATCCTTACTGAGGTATCGGAACGCTATCCGTAGGTTTGCCAGGCGCCCGTATGCTGCAGCAGTTGTCTGATTGATGTGTGCCTCAGGAGATATGCTCGGTGTTATACTCACCTCCAGATCTTTTTCCTTGAGTTAGGTTTGCAGTCTTTGGCCATCTAAACTATATTGTGTCTGCGGTCTTCTTTGCCCTTCCCCAATCTTCATGACTCTGCATTTGGCAGGGTTAAATTCAAGGAGCCAGTTGCTGGACCAGGCTTGTAGCCTGTCCAGGTCTCTTTGTAGTCCTGCCTGATCCTCGTCCGATTTGATTCTTCTCATTAACTTCGCATCATCTGCAAACAAGGACACTTCTGTGTCTATCCTTTCCGTTATGTCGTTCACATATACCAAGAACAGAACAGGTCCTAGGACTGACCCCTGTGGAACCCCGCTTGTCACAGGCGCCCACTCTGACACCTCGTCGCGTACCATGACTCGTTGTTGCCTCCCTGTCAGATATTCTCTGATCCATTGCAGTGCCTTTCCTGTTATGTGTGCCTGATCCTCTAGCTTTTGCAGTAACCTCTTGTGAGGAACTGTGTCGAAGGCCTTCTTGCAGTCCAAAAATATGCAGTCGATCCACCCCTCTCTCTCTTGTCTTACTTCTGTCACCTTGTCATAAAACTCTAGTAGGTTTGTGACACAGGATTTTCCTTCCCTGAAACCGTGCTAGTTGTCAATTATACCCTTGTTTCTTTCCAGGTGCCCCACCACTCTCCTCCTGATGATCTTCTCCATGACCTTGCATACTATACATGTTAGTGATACAGGTCTGTAGTTTAGTGCCTCATGTCTGTCTCCCTTTTTAAAAATTGGGACTACATTTGCCATTTTCCATACCTCAGGGAGTTGCCCAGTTTCAAATGATGTGTTGAAGATTTTTGTTAATGGCTCACACAGTATCTCTGCTCCCTCTTTAAGGACCCATGGAGAGATGTTGTCTGGTCCCACCGCCTTTGAGGTGTCAAGTTCGCATAGCAGCTTCTTCACCTCCTCCTTGGTTATATGTACCTCATCCAGCACTTGCTGGTGTGCACCCAAGTTCTGATTTCTTGGAGTCCTACTGGTTTCCACTGTAAATACCTCTTTAAATCTTGTGTTGAGCTCCTGACAAACCTCTCGGTCGTTTCTTGTGAATTCCCCATCACCCTTCCTCAGTCTGATTACCTGGTCCTTGACTGTTGTTTTCCTCCTGATGTGGCTGTACAACAGCTTCGGGTCAGTCTTTACTTTTGATGCTATGTCATTTTCATATTGTCTCTGAGCCTCCCTTCTTATCTGTGCCTATTCGTTTCTGGCTCTTCGGCTGATTTCTTTATTTTCCTGAGTTCTCTGTCTTCTGTACCTTTTCCATTCTCTAGTACTCCTAGTTTTTGCCTCCCTACACCTTTGGGTGAATCAAGGACTCGTTCTGTTCTTCCCATTATTTCTGTTTCCCTTGGGAACAAACCTCTCCTCTGCCTCCTTGCATTTTGTTGCTACATAGTCCATCATTTCTTGTACTGGTTTTCCTGTCAGTTCCCTCTCCCACTGAATGTCTTGAAGGAAGTTCCTCATGCCTGAGTAGTTCCCCCTTTTGTAGTTTGGTTTTTCCCAGCCTATTCCTGCTACTCTCTCCACTTGGAGCTCAACTATGTAGTCTAAGCACAGAACCACATTATCACTAGCTCCCATGGGCCTTTCGTACATGATACCCTCGATGTCCGAACTACTCATGGTGAATACTAGGTCCAGCCTTGCTGGTTCATCCTCTCCTCTCTCTATGGTAGTGTCTCTAACATGTTGATGCATGAGGTTTTCCAGTACCACATCCATCATCTTGGCTCTGCATGTTTCGGGACCCCCATGGTGCTCCAGGTTTTCCCAGTCAATCTACTTGTGATTGAAATCATCCATAACTAGTAACTTTGCTCCCCCCATGTGTGCTCTCCTGGCCACCTCGGCTAGTGTGTCGATCATTGCTCTGTTGCTCTCATCGTATTCTTCTCTTGGCCTCCTGCAGTTCTGTGGTGGGTTGTACATTACTGCAATTATCACCTTATGTCCTGGTGTGGTGGGTGTGTGTGTGCGTGGTGTGTGTGTACTCAGCTATTTGTACTCACCTATTTGTGGTTGCAGGGGTCGAGTCACAGCTCCTGGCCCCGCCTCTTCGCTGATTGCTACTAGGTCCTCTTTTTCCCTGCCCCGTTATCATGTCCTCCCTATCTCTCCTGTCCTCCAGTGTCGTCAGGTTGATTTCCCTTAACCTCTCCTCGTAGGACATACCTCTTAGCTCTGGGACTAGTCTTGTTGCAAACCTTTGCACTTTCTCTAGTTTCTTCACGTGCTTGGCTAGGTGTGGGTTCCAAACTGGTGCCGCATACTCCAATATGGGCCTAACGTACACGGTGTACAGGGTCCTGAATGATTCCTTATTAAGATGTCGGAATGCTGTTCTGAGGTTTGCTAGGCGCCCATATGCTGCAGCAGTTATTTGGTTGATGTGCGCTTCAGGAGATGTGCCTGGTGTTATACTCACCCAAAGATCTTTTTCTTTGAGTGAGGTTTGTATTCTCTGACCCCCTAGACTGTACTCCGTCTGCGGCCTTCTTTGCCCTTCCCCAATCTTCATGACTTTGCACTTGGTGGGATTGAACTCCAGGAGCCAGTTTCTGGACCAGGTCTGCAGCCTGTCCAGATCCCTTTGTAGTTCTGCCTGGTCTTCGATCGAGTGAATTCTTCTCATCAACTTCACGTCATCTGCAAACAGGGACACCTCAGAGTCTATTCCTTCCGTCATGTCGTTCACAAATACCAGAAACAGCACTGGTCCTAGGACTGACCCCTGCGGGACCTCGCTGGTCACAGGTGCCCACTCTGACACCTCGCCACGTACCATGACTCGCTGCTGTCTTCCTGACAAGTATTCCCTGATCCATTGTAGTGCCTTCCCTGTTATCCCTGCTTGGTCCTCCAGTTTTTGCACCAATCTCTTGTGTGGAACTGTGTCAAACGCCTTCTTGCAGACCAAGAAAATGCAATCCACCCACCCCTCTCTGTGTGTGTGTATGTGTGTGTGTGTGCGTATGTGTGTGTGTGTGTGTGTGTGTTTGTGTATGTGTGTGTATATATGTGTGTGTGTGTGTGTTGTATGTGTGTGTGTTTGTGTTGTGTGTGTGTGTTTGTGTATGTGTGTGTTAATGTTGTTTGGG